>VDFB02184347.1:0-15151 GCA_007258455.2 Sequoia sempervirens
ACATGCATTAAATGCAAGGGCACCGACCAGAGGCAAGAAACAGACCAAAACGCATGAAGAAGAGGCAAAGTGAAACGATGAGGAAGCACGACTTTCGACGCAGCCTTGCATTAACTGCTTCCTCCACGTCACCCCTACCTTGCTCCATTATGGCCTTCGTCATTAAGAACGTCCTCTGCAAGCTGTCCTCAAGTGGCATAGGCGAAACCCTAGTTCGTCATTCAATGGCATCAATGTTATTCTTCAGATCTGCCCCATCGTATTGTCCTAGTCTCTATTAGCCATTCCAGCCGCTACCTTGCCAGACTCAACCTGCATTCATCAAACACCAATGTGAGAATCCGATTGTTGACAACATTTCATCAAAGTGTTAGCTTAAAATCATGATAAAAACCATTAAATTAGCCATTAAGCATCAACACTGGATCATCAAAATGAACATAAGCAACATACAACAGTGAAATTTACCAAATTAAAGCATGGAAGACCAAGCATTCATCATTAGATTCATCAATTTCACCAAATCTCCTTGTTCCACGGTGCCTCCCAGAAAATCCAGAAAAATCCGGTCGGACCATATTTCTGCAAATGACCCAGCACATTGCACTTCGGGAAAACTGAAGGAAACTGGGAAAATCCGGCCATAACGAAGAATTCCAAAGCAGGCATAAGGTATACCAAGAGATCACTCGAATGAAGAAGGGATGCATATATCATCAAAATTCATCAAAATAAGCAAAGAATATCAAGCATTCATCATTAGATTTACCAATTTTATCCAACTTCCTAAATTCCACAAGGCACAACAGAGAATTCAGAAAAATTCGGCTGGACCAGAATTCTGCGAAGAGCGCAAAACTCCAAACTCAGAGCACACTTCCGGGAAGCTGAAGAGATCCAGGAAATTTCGGTTGGGCAGGAAAATCCCAAGGTCGGCAGAAAACCCGAAAACTCGCCACGACTTCGTTCAAATTGACCAAAGGTCATAAATTTGAGGACCCTGGCACAAAAATTGCTTAACACAGGCCTCCTACAGATCTTCTTCGAATCCTAGGCTCAATTGAAAGCAAAACAAGACGAGATGGCGACATCCTAGGAATGAAACCCTAGATTTTAACCATGAACGCACAGGGCAAGCCATGAAATGCCCAAACACACAAGAATTCAAACTCCAAGCAAGACCATAACGTTTTAAAGCAAAACAAGATAAACATCTCAACTCAGGAGAACACAAATGATAAAGCAAAATGGCATAAAGCTCCAAAAATCAACCAAACTCGGAAACCTGACGGCCAGGGAGAAATCTAGAAAAATCTGACTCAGGCAGAATTCCGCGAAGGCCAGAAATCTTCGAACTGTAGTGCCAAACAGGTTGAACCGGAATTTGAGCGCAATCTGGGAAAATCCGGATGGGGCGGACAAATCGGGAAAATCCGACTGGGGTGGACAATCCCGAACTGGCCCAAAAACCTGAACGGCAGCAAGAAACCGGATTTTGAAAGAAGTTCAGGAAAATCCGAACGGACAGGAAAATCCCGAACCAGGGTAAAAACCCGAACTTGGCCCAAAACTTAGGATTTTCAATATGAAACTTGGGGAAAACACTTGGGCAAGCAAGATAAACATATTAAGCACATGCCAAGGTAAAGCAAAAACCTCAAAATCGAAGGGGGCAAAACACAAAGAGCGAAAGAAAAAGGGGGTCCCATTTTAATCAAATTTAAAATGGGGTGGTTATGCAAGGAATAACAAGGCCATATTGTCCTCTAGTCGCAAAAGGGAAAATGAAAAAAACAAAAATAAAAATAATAGGTCTTCAGGTGAAAATAAAAAGGTGCCTGCTGATCGTGAAAAAGTAAAAATAAAGGACGTATCCGAAGGTGAAAACCTCTTAGAGGTGCTTGAGGATGGAGAATAGGACTGTCTCCCAATAGATCAAGAGAGATCACCGTTGCTCATAGAAGAAACCGAAGAAGTCAACATTGGAACATAAGATAACTCCAAAATAATATAGTTAGTAGCATCCTTGACCACTGAGGAAAAGTCTGAGTTCATAGAATTCTTCTTAGAAAGACAAGTCAATTTCGCATGGTCATATGCCGATATGCCTGGATTGGATCCCAAATTGGTTCTACATCACTTACCACTGCTACCAAATTCCAAGCCATTCAAACAAAAGTTAAGAAAAATGCACCCCTTGATCGCACTCCTTGTCAAGGTAGAACTCAAGAAACTCTTGGACATTGGATTCATTTGCCCAATTGATTATGTAGAATGGATATCAAATCTAGTCCCTGTCACAAAACCAAATGGTTAGATTGGAGTTTGCATGGATTTCTGAGACCTCAATAAAGTTGTCCCAAAGATGATTTTCCTCTGCAAAACATTGACATCATAGTAGAATTAACTGTTGGACACGAAATGCTATCATTAATGGACGGATTCTCAGGTTACAATCAAATCAGAATCGCCATTAAAGATCAACCAAAAATAGCTTTCACATGCGCTTGGGGAACTTTCTGTTGGAATGTCATGCCATTTGGACTGAAAAATGTTGGAGCCACCTATCAGAGAGCCATGACCACAATTTTTCATGACTATATGCATGATCTTATGGAATATTATGTTGATGACCTTCTCTCCAAATCTCTAGAACAAAGTAGACACTTAGCAGTATTGGATAAGGTTTTTACTCGACTTAAAAAATATAAACTCAGGCTAAATCCAAAGAAATGTGTTTTTGGGGTCTAATTAGGAAAACTCCTAGGATATATAGTCTCTCACAGAGGAATAGAAGTTGAACCCACCAAAGTAAAAGCGATCTCAGACATGCCACTGCCAACCAATATCATTCAGTTAAGGAAATTACAAGGAAGACTACAATCAATCTGCAGGTTCATTGCTCAGCGAGCAGACATGACCCATCCATTCTAACATTTGTTAAGAAAAGGTATTCCCTTCAATTGGACTGACATGTGTCAAGAAGAATTTGACCAAATCAAGAAGTATCTATTTAACTACACCAGTCCTTATGCCACCAATTGACGAAAGACATCTGATACTATATGTGACAGCTACTATGTCAGCATTGGGGGCACTTTTAGCACAAAATGATAATGATGGCAAAGAAAGGGAAATATACTATATCAGTCGCATTTAGTCGGGTATGAGCTAAACTATAGCCCTGTAGAGCGAGCATGTCTAGCAGTGGTATTCGTAGCACAAAAATTGAGACACTATATGCTAAATCACAAAATGAAGTTGATTGCCAAAATTGATCCTTTGAAATATTTTCTCAGCAAAGTAGCATTGACAGGAAGGCTAGCTAAATGGGTTATGATCTTGAGTGAATATGACATTGTGTATGTTGACCGCAAAGAAATAAACAAACAAGTAATAGCTGAACAACTCATAGATGCACCATTAAAAGCAGACCATCCTTTGATAGCTGATTTCCTAGATGAATCGATCCTTGTCATAGACACACCAACAACATGGAAGCTATACTTTGATGGATCTTATACAAGTCATGGGCTAGGAGTTGGTATCTTATTTATCTCTTATTTATCACACCTTAAGGAAACTCCATTCCTAAGTCATTTCAGATAGAATTTCCATGCACAAACAACATGGTTGAGTATGAAGCATTATTGACAGGACTCTGAATAACAATAAATTGGAAAATCAAGGACCTTCAAGTCTATGGTGACTCTCAATTAGTGATTAAAAAAGTTAATGATGACTATGACACCAAGGATGAGAAATTGATGCCTTACAAGCGCATGGTAGACAACTTCAGACTATACTTTGATAATATTTATTTTGAACAGATACTGAGAATCCAGAATAAAGCAACTGGCACAATGGCTACAATTGGATCTCTCTTGGAGATTCCCAACAATGCCTCACAATATGAGTTCTTGGTGGAACAACTGTTGATCCCCACATTCAATTTCCCCAAAACTAAACTTGTGTGTGAACTTGTTGGTCTTGAATCTCCTTGGTATAAGGACATCTATGCCTATTTGCATGACCAAATTATCCCTTATGACTTGTCCCTTAACCAACGCAAAACCCTTATTTGACAAGCGTCCAAATATGCCATCATCAGAGATACCCTTTATCATTGTAGCCTAGAAAGTACCCTTCTTCAATGTATTGACTCAAATGAAGCACAAACAACCTTACAAGAGGTACACTAGGGTATATGTGGAGCTCACTCTGCTGGTCCAACCTTAGCCAAAAAGCTCATGAGAACAAGGTACTATTGGCCTACGATGGAAAACGATGCTTATCACTTTGTCAAGAAGTGTCACCAGTGTCAGATTCATGGAGATCTTATACATGCACCAACTGAGGAACTTCAGCCACTTACATCACCTTGGCCATTTTCTCAGTGGGGACTCCACCTTGTAGGAAAGATCCATCCCACCTCTTCTAATGGACACAACTTTATCCTTTTCGCCACTAAGTATTTCACAAAATGGATTGAATCCATCCCATTGATTTACATCACTGGAAAACAGATAGCCAAGTTCATCCTAAATTACATCATTTTCCGCTATGGTATCCCACAGTCCATTGTCATTGATAATGGTCGCCCTTTCAAAAACTAGGATGTCCATGAGCTTTGTGACAAATTCCATATCCAACATCATTTTTCCACTCCATATTACCCCCAAGGCAATGGCCAAGCTGAGGCGTCTAACAAGACCATCTTAAAAATCCTAAAAAATACTGTCAACGACACTGGCCGTGATTGACACCTGCAACTCAATCCTGCTTTATGGGATTATTGCACCAGTGTCCATACTACAACTAGAGCCGCTCCATATTCCCTTGTCTATGGGTCTGAAACAATACTTCCTATAGTGGTTGAGTTACCCTCTTTGCGAGTCTCTATGCAAGGCTTGATTGATCAAGAAGAATGTCGTGTATCCCGTTTGCATGAGCTAGAGTTACTGAATGAAAAGAGACAAAATTCTTTGACACATCTACAAGCATACCAAAATTACCTTCAACACAACTACAATAAAAAATTCCAACCCAAAAGCTTTGACATTGGTGACTTAGTCCTGAAAGAAAATCCGAAGAATCAGGAAGAATGAGAAAAACCTAGAAAGTTTGAACGTAATTAGTTGGGCCCTTATATCATTACAACATCATATGGAACAGGTGCTTATCAAATTTCTAGTCTTGAAGGAGAGCCATTGTCCGAACCTATCAACAACATGCACTTCCACAAGTATTACACTTGATTCTCAAAGTATCCCTTTAAAAAACCAAAAATACAAAAAAATCAAAAAAATGGTCACCCTAATGAAAACCTGGCAAACAAGCATCTTGGTGACAAAAAAAGAAGAAGTAAAGAGAAATAATTCGTCCAAAAGTGAAAACCACTTCGGTGGCGCTTTGGATAAGTACCATGGTGAAAACTTGGCAAACAGGCACCATGTGTAGTCAGTCCCTGCTCCTTTGTCTACTGTCATTCCATATGGTCTTTCATCCTTCTGCTCATTCGTTCACGCATATCATTCACCCATAATAAATTGTCATCCTTCCATGACTTGGAAACCACTAACATTTGGGTATCCCGATCATCCCTCACATTTGTCTGCTGCTTCCCCTTTGCACCTAATAAATTGATCTTACACCTAACTAGGGGAAATTACTTGACTCATGTCTTCATGGGAAGTAACACATGGTATCAGCCTTTTAAAACATAAAAATCCAAAAAAAAAAAAACTTCAAAAATCCAAAAAAATCAGAAAACATCAAAATCCAAAAAAAAAATTAGAAAACCATCAAAAACCCCAAAAATAGAGCCTGAGTCTGAGTTAGTTTGTTTTAGTAGGGTCAAACTACGTTGCCTCTGCACGTTTGCTACGTAGGAAAGGATCATCTTAAATGACCCCCTGAGGCATTAGGTTAGTCCTTTTAGGTTGTCCAAATAAAATAATGACTCAGTCTTTTGTCAAATAAGACAAATTCAAGTCGTGTCGAACTATGAGGTCTCTGTGCATTGCTATGTAGGCAATGCCATCTGTCAATGAGGCCCCGAGGCCCCCTAGGTCATGTCCCTTAGGGTTTGTCGGGTCTAGTCATGTCCTTGGTCCGAAAACGATCATCATTCAAACCAAATCATGAATCAACAAACGAACATAACCAACAAAACCATTCAATCAATCGATTATCCTATCATCAATCAATCAACCTGGTCATTCAGCTGGAATGGGGCATTATGTCATTTATCTCATTTGGTCTTATCTCTTGTATTTTATTAGGATGTGTCCTTGAGATTAGATTTTTCCAACTTTGTCATTCACCTTAAGCAGGATATGTATTTCTTGCAGATAGGTACCTTTTCAACACTTATCATTAAGTCAACTTTATCAGATGTGTCCCTTGCCTTAATTAGGATGTGTCCTTCATGAAGTTAAGCATTATCAAATCGCTTGGTCATATTCATCAATCTTTTTCAAACAAATGATCAATCTTTGTCTCAATCAATCTTGTCAACCTTATCAATCAATCTCGCCTTAATCGGGATGTGTCCTTCCTAAAACTAGGTACAATCAATCAAATCAATTGGTCAACTTTTTTCAACTTATCAATCAATATTTTTCAACCTCTCGATCAAATCAATTTGTCATCTTCATCAATCAACATTGTCAAATCAATCAACCTTATCAACTTGGTCAATCAATCTTTCCTTCATCAAGATATGTCCTTCCCGAGGCTAGGCATGGTCAATCAAATCACTTTATCAATCCTTGCCAACCTATCAATCAACTCGGTCATCTTGGTCAACCTAATTAATCAATCAAACAATCTTATCATTATCACTGGCAAACACTATCTTGGAAAATGCTTTATTGGTATGGACTTGTCTTATCTTCTTGATTGATTTTTGGTCATGTTACTATTCTCCTCAAGGATGTCCTATCAATAGATTTAGAGGGACGATGATGGATCATGGCCTCTTTTCTTTGTTTTCTATCTGTGGTTTGTCTTGGCAAAAAGACTGGGACAATTGGGCCCTTAGTATGAGCTGGGGCATTCCTTCTCTTTTTGATTGTTTGTCTCTCCCAAATGGTCACCTTGCACACCTTGGTCTATGTCATATCCTGGTGTTTGTGGACCATTTGTGACATTTTTTATGCCCAATGATGATAAATATAAAAATCTAAGCATGAAAGTTGGATCCCTTATCATTCCTAGCCTAACTTTCCATCTTTGTCTCCCTTTCCTTTTCCACGCTAACATTCATCTCTTCCACCTTCTCTGCACTAACATTTTTTTCATCTGCATCTTGAAAAAGCCCTGTGACACAAAAAAAAAAAAAACACCTTGCATCCATAATCATGTTAGATTGTATCATAGAAAACATCATCTTAGGTCACATATATCTGCATAAGAAAAATACAAAAATACAAACTACATCCATATAGCATTTATATCTCATTGTTGTGCTAATATCATACATTTCATTATAGCATTACATCCCATATCACATAGTATTACATGCCATAACATGATTGCATTGCAACCCATTCACATTGCATTTCATATAACATCACATTTTACATCACACTTAACATTGCATATCATGTATATTCATACCCTATTATCACATATCACATTAAGCATCACATTTTGCATTCACATTACATATTTTCCATCAAACACTTTGCATTATCATACAAAAATTACATTACATTAATACGTTCCATCTCAAATTGCATTAGTTCATTTCCATTACATTCATCATTCACACACAACATAATCAAAACATTCATAACCATAAATGCATTACATCATTATATTTCATTGTATTCATAGCATAATCATATAGATCATCGTATCACATTTCATTTAGTAAACATTAGGTCGCCCACATTGCATATAATAAAAGCATAAACATTTATCACATAGTCATAGGCACACAATCATAAAGCACATAAAAACCATCACACCATCATATAGAATGCATCAAAAAACATCATAATCATAGCATAAGCATCCATCACATAGTATTTCATCATAAATGCATAAACACATCAATTCATATCATCAACCTCTGCCAAAATCATATATATATATTGCTCAAAAAATAATGTGTCATAGAGCAATGTCAAGATGCATCCAATGAAAGTGGAGCTCGCAGGCTCGATAATAAAAACATCAGTGTCTAATACATAAACAACAAGGGGTTCTACCCCAAACTTCCCTGATCACCTGTCCTTAGAGCATCATCTTTGTGTGGAGCATCTCTAGCCCTATGCTTTGTAGTAGGAGGCCCTTCATAGGGAGTGGCTTGTCTGGTATCTGAAGTCTCACCCTGGGACCTGCTCTGTGACTGTCGGCTATGTGTCCTGTTGTGCCCTCTGCCTCGTGAACCACTGTCTATCTCTGAAAATGTGGGCTCTCTCCTCTTGGGCGACACTAGTCTCTCATACAAATCCCAATAATATTGGCTAGCCCTGCTTGCCCTAGCATACTCTCGGGCAACCTCGACAACTAATTTGTTGCATGTGGCCATGAACTCAATCATCCATTGGTTAGTTTGTTGTCGACTGATCATTGCCAGGTCTCTCTCCACCTGGAATGCATCCCTCTCGGCCTTAAGGCCGTCTCTCTTTGCAATCACTGTCCTCAATTGTGCCTAAAGGGCCTGCACCTTAACCTATAAGGCGGCTATCCTATGCTCCATTGACCCCTCTCCCTCTCCAGTCCCCACCTCATGTGCCATCTCCTCCTCTCCCACAATGATCCTCACACGGAGAATCCACTCTACCTCATCCATATCCACCTCCTCCTCTCCTACTTGTTCTCCCTGTCCTCCCTCACCACCTCCCTTGACCTCCATAGCCTCTGGCTGTACAACCTCCACTGCAACCACCTCTGCATGTTTCTCTCCATCCTGTAACAACACCTCCGCTACATCCCTGATCTCCGGATGATCCTCCTCCATCTCTGCCTCCTCTTGAATGGGTGGTAGCTGCTTGCCCTCCTATCGCCCTCTGTCCCTCCTCCTCGGCTTCCTATCACCTCGTCCTCATCCTCATCCTCCATCACCCCCATCATCCCCTCGTTCTCCTCCATCTCCTAGTCCTCTATCTCCTCTACCCCTCCCACCTCTGCCTCCCCATCGACCCCTCACACCATTGGAATTGCGCTCCACTAGCGTTGGTTGCTGTGGATCTGTAGGTGGAATGGGCTTGTGAATCCACCACCAGTCATCATACTTTAGTGTGGTACTCGTATTTGCATCTCCTCCCCGCCACTCCCAATCCAAGGCCTGTAGGGAATCTATCTCTTGCTCAGCCATGGTGACTACAATTTGTGGGCCCCAGGGATGCACCTCGCATGATGATTGCCCATACTCTACTCTACCCACTAGAACTCCCTGCCTCTCCCCAAACTGCTGTTGGACCCTCTCTGGTAGATACATCTAAAAAATGTGTTGAATTTTTACTATCCATCCAATCATATATCTCGACTTTCTGCACCAAGGTAAGTGGTCATCCTCATCTATCCACAATGGGCATGCCTTGTATGTGTGTTGAAAATGAGGTGTTTTCTTAGCTTAATACTCTGTAAAACTTCAATATTGCTTGTTCTAAGTAAGTCTTTTCTTTGTTACATAAATTCTTTGTGGATGATTATCTTGATTAATCCATTTTACTGTTGTAGAATGTAGAGAGAATTATTAAGAAGAACTAGACAGGATAATAGAAGGATCACACAAGATATACCGTGGAGAAACCCTTTCGGGAAAAAACTCCACCAAGAATTATTCTATTATTCAAACTCTGAATTACAATAGCTCCAATTCTTGCTTGAGAATGCTTCTTCTGTCTTTATCAATCTTCTTCACACCTGCAATAACAATCTCAAAACTCTATTCAACTTGAATGAGATATATAGACAATATGCAACCTTGTAATCTCCAAATGGTGATAATTACAATGCATAATCTCAAGCCCTTGAAAAGGTACGCCATATTCCTTCAAGTAGAGTTCTTCAGTGAAGACTAAAGCTTACAACATGTGCATCATGCATTTGGGTGTCCCAAACTGAAGCTACAACTTCTCCTTCACTTCGGTGATAATTCCAAAGCTATTCCTCAAAGATGGCGCCCACAATTAAAGCTACTTAACTGAGCCATCAAAAATATCTTAACATGCATTGGAGTTAATTCCAATAAAGCATCTTGGGCGCCCAAGTTAGCTTCAAGTGCTTTATTGTTAACTGAAACATTTACTCAACACCATTCCCAAAAGAATGGTCATCCCTTGTTAACTGGAAGTAGTCCCTGTTATCTGTCATACAACTCAATGTTATTAGCCATGCATTACAAGTTAACTGAAGCTAACTACATGCAACTCAAAATAACCAACATGCATTACAGCATGCACTTGCATGCAAGCTGAGATAGCTGGTGAACTGAGCTGGTAGGCTATTTGGGCCCGAGACTAGTGATTCTGGTAGACTTAGCGGTGTAAAGCGGACTTCAAGCATGCAAACATCAAATCCCTGCTCCTAGGATCTTTACATGCATTGAGTGTGCTTCATTTTCTGTATATGGTTAGCTGGACACAAGGTGAGTTTCACCTTACCATGTGAGTGTCCCATGTGTCCCCATTATTTAGGAACTCAATATGGACGCCCTCACATGCTTCTTACATTTATAATTAATTACAAATGTCAATAATCATGATTATTTCATCAAATATTAATCTCACAATAATCTTAGTGTTGTTGAACACATTCCAAGAAACAAGGAGATACATGAAATAATTAATGTTTAGGATTTGCAATTTAATGGCAACCTATTTCCAACATTCTGGTCTCAGAATGAGACTCACCAATGGCATCATGTGGGTGCCTCTAGTGGCCCCACATCTAGACATGTTTTACGAGGTCAAGGCTACGATATAGATAAGAGTATGGCGTTGGGCCCACCACTGGCTGAACCACTAGTGGCCGAAACACTACTATGTGCTCCCATGCCCAAATTGTTAGCAAGGTCACACCACAACTCAAGCTCTACCCCTCTCTGTAAACGATATCATGCAACTAGAAATATAACATAGCCAAAAGACATGCCCCCCATCCATACACTGTCTTGTGTTGAATCATTGACCCTAACATCTCTCCCCAGCTGACTGGGAAGCCATGGCCCTTGCGATCAAGAATCATCACTCCTGCTATCAGTGCACACAGAACATAGTCAAACTGGTCATATGTCTCCGCCAAGATCTCCCACCGGATCTCATATCCCTCGAACCCGAGCTCTACATTATCCTCAATCTCATAGTACTCATACAACACCTGAAGTCCTCAATCCAGGTCATACCACACACGCTCACCGCGAATGGGTAATCTCAGGATCCTGTATACATCCTCTGGTATTTGTCACCTCCCTCGTAGGAAAAATCTGCTCGTCTCGGAGTGCCATCACTTTGCTAGTCTTGTCGGCCATGCCTTGTTTTCCCACTAATAGTGGGCATATATGTCACATAAAATAAACCTAGCTCCAACAACACACCCTTCTCATCATTGCCGTGGTCCCGCGGTCATAACACATCGGGTCCTAAAATCTCATGTGAAATGGGAAGGCATGCACCCTAAAAACATCAAACAATGATGCGCGTCAATCAAAACCTTTATTTGACCTAGAGGGCTAAAGGCTGACCAAGTCAACTTTCTTTAGTCTGGGGAAAATCCTTAATCGATTAATTGCATCACAATTTCTATCTAATGCGTCACATAAATTCTCAGGCCTACAACTACAAATGTTTCTAGAGCCCAACAAAATGTGTCATATGGGTGCAACGTATGCATCAAAGCGAGTCATTTCGTCATTCTGATCACATATGCAGCTCAAAAATGCACTGGCGTTACATAATTTCATGTGACACATGGCGTTTCCCTACCCTATCCCTGTAAATTTGCATCGTAGGGAGGCGATTGCGATGAGCTTATTAGATGTCGAATCGTCTGGATGCATGCACAGTAATCTTGATCTGGCTGTCTAAATTATTTCCTAGCCCTAAATGCAGTGCAATGAAAAAATTAAAAGCTAGGTTTATGAAATGCATAGCAGGCTGACTCCCCTCAAGACAACAATGTGTCTGCGGATTTGGTATGCGATGGGAAGCCTCTGGAGACAGGGAGGGACATTTTTATTTGTCTAATCACTTTGAGAGCTCCCTCAAATTTCCTAGAGGTGGGAAAGTGAAAATGACCCTTTTCAAGTTAAATTGCCATTTTATGGGTCCAAATTTAGGGGTTTTGACCTACCTTGCCTTCTAGAGCGCTGGCACCCTTGACCTGAATTTGACCCGCGTATGATCATCAATTTTTCCTTCACCATCGAAGTCCTGGCCATCCTTTTGCCTTATTGGGACAATTTTCCAAATTTTTCCAAGGGGGCATACCCGTACCCTGCTGTCATCGAGGCATCCTAGAGCATCTCTTGACTGAATTTCTTTGACACAACATGATGAACTGCATTATGTCAAAGAGGGGAAAAATGTAGACACTAAAAAATGTCCTAAGTCTGCAAGCACCATTTTTCTTGGTCCTCGTCCTTTGATAATTGAATAATTTTAATTATTCAATTATGTTCGATTATATTCCTCTATTAGTTAAATAATTTTTAATTATTTAATTAATTCACCTTCTAATTTATATCCCAATCAATTAAAGTTATTTAATTGCATCACTAGTATATCCCCTTCTTCTATAATTAAATAAATCATCATTTATCTAATTCTTTCTCTCTAGTCAAATAATAATTTATTATTCGACCTTTTATTCTTCCATGATTAAATAATTGTTGAAATTATTTAATTCCTCTCTAATTTCCATCTTCCCATTTAATTAAATTGATTAATTTAATTAAATGCTCCTTTTTCATTTTATCCAAATAAATAATTTGAATAAATTATTTATTTGCCACTTGTCCCTTTCCTCCATTTTCCTCCATTTTCGAATAAATAATTTAAAATAAATTATTTATGCACCTCCTCTAGTCAAAGATGCCCTGCCCTTAATCTTTGTCATTGCCTTCATTGCTGTCATAGCCATCAGGCGTGATAGCCGCCAACGTCATACCTATCATGATTCCTCCAAGAATGACATATTCTTGGTGCATCAATTTTGGACTATTGATCTTGGAATATTTTTGGAGACCCAATCTCAACTGTCCATTTTGTAACCTCCCTCTCATGCATCCTCCATCATTGATCTTGGAATATTTCTAGAAGATTAATCTGGATTGTTCATTCAAATGGTTGTCTATAAAAGCAACCTTCCTCTCCCATTTTCAACTTAACAGCTAATTGTCTCCAACTTTCTACTTACTATTTTGCAAGTATTTGCACATGTGCAACAACAAATTTGAGGACAAATATTGCAAACAGGAGAAATAGGAGAGTAAGGGAAGTGATTCAAGATTCAAGTATAGGGAGTATTGTGATTTCATGTTTTATTTTCCTTATGGTTTCATTGTTTTCTCTTGTTTAGGTGTGGTTAATGGTCTAGAGGTGTTAGCTGTCACTATTCTAGGCTAGAAACTAAGAAATCCCATCTTACATCTCAAACAAGCTTAGAATGAGGTTTTTATTTGTTTATTTTTTTGGTTCTAATACATGAATATAAAGTTATTGGACTTACATCGTAAAGGCATTCTTGTGCTTATAAAGGTATATATCAAAGACAAAGGGAAGTTAGTTTGTGTTAATTCCATCCGCTAATACATTGATAATCTCCACCTTTGGAGCGAAAAATAGATCTCCTTTAATGCTTCCTTACTTAGCAGATTCCATACATCACCTTTCTCTAGTCCTTCTCTGATGATTTCCAGAGTTTGTGCAATTTTGTTTCAGAAAGACGAGTACAAAAGTAAAGGAACTCAATTCATATTGGTTTTAAAACTTGGGTATAACATATATAAGTTCCTTAACCACTACAAATATTACCGAAAAGATCCTTGATCAGAGCCTTGAAATTAGAATGCCAACTACAAATATTATCGAAAAGACCCTTGATCAGAGCTTTGAAATTAGAATGCCATTCATAATTTAGGAAATGAAACAGGGAGCCCGATGAAATGAAAAATCATGGTGCATAAGGCTTAGAATAGTCTAAATTGTTGATGAGTGCAAAATTATAAGTGAGTACATTAATCTTTGGCAGTGACATTCATGCATTTCAATTTTTGTGCCAAATGAATTTCAAGTTACAAGTTAATACCATGATGGGACGCATGTGCCTTCTTTCCAGCGCGTTGCTTGCACATAATTAATATTTTCACAATGGGGTACCTATCAAGTTATCATGATTATGAGATATTTGAAAGAGAATATGAATGAGGTGACAAACTCCCTTGTGTGAGAGCTGAGTGCCTCACTTAAAATCATTTGGCTTTGGCTTAATTTGATATGAAGAAGTATGTGAGAATCATACAACTTTAGCTTGCCGGATACTCATTAAGGTATGCACATTTACTATTTTTAAGTTCAAAATTTTAAATCTACCATTATGAGGAAATCATGGTGCATTGTGATCATGGAGACACTAATCAGGCTCACAAGTGAGAAAATCCAGTTAGCATTTTTGGGTCATATTACCAACCAATGACTCAAAATGGTTTTGCAAGAGAATGGTTTTATGACTATCAAGGTTGTCAAGCTACTTTTGGCCAAGGAATTTCTAGTCTCAAAGGAACGTGCATCAATACCGACATATTGTCCCAATTTGTGGCTACTTTGTTGGATATTCAAATATCAAAGGAGGTTGTAATTGATATGACAAGGGATCTATTAGGTGGACTGGACGAGGTTGAGGCAACAACTGGATTGGGCATAGGTATTCCTCGGCCCAAGGATTTGGGTCTTCATATGGACCCAGGGGTTCAATGTATTTCCTTCTTATTGGACCTGACGGGTGTAGAGCTTTGGAGCCATCGTGACCGAACAATTCAAGGTTTCAACTTTCTTATGAGCTTTATCATTATGAGCCTGTGTAGGATTTTCAATGGATAAATGAATTCCTCGAATATGATAAGGATTAGGACTTGATGTTGATTCCAAATTTTTTTGCTGTCTCTACTCTATGGTGGTCTTCTTGGCGATATGTG
>VDFB02184348.1:0-26018 GCA_007258455.2 Sequoia sempervirens
AATGTGCAATTTAGGAACTTTCCCCATTCTTGCTATAAAGGTTGGACAAATTAGTGATTTTGGTGGAAAATTTGTGGGAACAATTACTACAACTCAACTCCTTATAAATCCAGATCTTCTAGAGTCACAACAATTGAGATTTTGTTTTGATACAGAAGGGAAGAATCTCCATTCCCATTCTATTACAAAGGAAATATCATCTATAATATAAAATAAAATGTTAAAAGTATCACACAAATAGAGGATCCGGAACTTGGTAACTCTGATAAACCTTATTGGATAGTGATAAAAGCTACCTTATCTTTCATAAAGGTAGACAATTTTTGTTATACAACTTGCCCCTTGAAAATTGGAGGTAGGCACTACAAAAAGAAGGTAAACACTAATGGAAATGGTGAGTGGTATTGTGGAAGATGTGATAAAAATTTCCTTGAATGTGACTATAAATATATACTTCAATGCAAAGTGCAAGACCATACTACTTTCACTTGGATTACTGCTTTTGAAGAAGTGGCAGAAGAAATTATGTGTGTTACAGCAAAAGAATTGAACATTTTGAAGCATGAAGAACAAGATGATATTAAGTTTGGACACATTATACAAAAGGTCTTTTTCAACAGATACATATTTAAACTTCAAGTGAAAAGAGAGACTTATAATGATGAACAAAGGATTAAATGCACTGTCATAAAAACAAAAAAGTTTGATTATTCATCTAAGAGCAAAGTTTTATTAGATTCAATTGCAAAGCTCTAGGTTTCATGATATTCAAATGCTTGAATGTATATCTTGTTAACAATGTATTCAAACATTTCAAATAAACTCAGTGGATATATCTAAGTTAGTTGATGTGATTTTTGTTGTTATATTGTTCTTTGTTGTTTTTAATACTAAATCTAATGATTGATGAAAATTTATGAATTGATAATAATACATGAGTTGTCAAATTGTTCCACTATTTTTTTAATATTGTTGAAAAGTTATTACCAGTGCATAAATGTTTAACTAAATAAAACTATTGCTTTAAACAAATTAAAAGTATTTGGGTTCTAATTAAATGGAAATGGTTGATGTTGATGTTATGTTTTGTTATATACAAGATGGTATGATTTTAAGTTAATCTTTATAAAATCTAAAATTAGATACTTACAAAGATGTTATTAATCAAAACAGTAAAGTATAAGTTTGGGGGGAAATCCAATAAATTTGAATGTGTACCCTTGTATATGGAAATTGAAATAAACAATGATAGAAACTATAATGAAATCACATATATTACTTTTAAAATTAATGTTAATGAAGATGTAAGCATTTTTTCTCAAGTCAATAGGCACCTCGATAATGATAGTTCTCGGCGTTTTACTTTACCTTTGAAATGGTCGGTCTTACATACAATACCATGCACAAATTTAGGAAGATTCTTTTGTTCAGATTTAGGAAGATTCTTTTGTTTTTGAATAAATAATATTTTTCTTTCGCGGTCGGATCATACATATATTTATCATTTTGTTGTATGTTAGAGTCTTGAGAGTAGTTATTTGGCTTTCCTTCACCAAGTTATTTGTACCAATGCTTGAGCTGTTTCTGTTTGACCATATTAGGCAATGGTCTCATGGAGGGCGGATTCTGAAATTTGCTCAACATGTCTTGCAAATTTATGAGCCTTTTGTAGGAAACCAAATAGAATAAGATGACCGATGTAATTGTAGGAGAATGAATTTCTCTCCAAGTACCTACGATTGAACCGGTTCCTATATCTGAATAACATAGGCATTTGGAAGACACCTAAAGGTACCAAGTCAAATAGATGACACTAGGGTACCTTTCTTTCTAAAAGAATGTAATGACTTATTCTAAAGATGAATATAATCATGTATTTCTACAGAACAGTAGAACTTTGTAATGATCGGCATCAATTAGTGTGGGCATTATATATGATAAACCAATCAATGAGGATCAAAATTGGGAGGATATCGATTGTGATCCTGAGATATGCTATGAGCCTTCAAGTCGTACAGATTGTGAAGGCTTCTTTACAAAACTGAGAGGCAATTGCTTTGTCTTCTTTTCAAGTCCTGCACATTTACACAGAAATAGTCAGTCTTGTGTACAATACCATGCACAGATTTCAAAAGATGTATCAACGAAATACATTTAAGCTACCTGTATCATTAAAAACTTTATTTGATGTCAAGACTGAATCTTTCCATTCTTCATAGATATGCTTTGGTATTTTCTTCCTTCTTTTCAATCCAGGCACCTGAAAATGCTCCAAGGTTACCAACATATATCATGGAAAAAGCTTCACTCTCAGTAAATATTTCAAGGGCATCTATAAGGTTTTTATAAGGGAATCAAATCCTGTAGAATATGCACATAAACAACAAATAGATCTAGGAATTCAGCTATACAATTTTGTGGATACAAAACCTGCAAAGGTGATGAGTTCTAGCAAGGTAGACAAACCTTTAGATTCTTAGAACGATAGAAACAAGCCTAACTTCTTTGGATAAAGCTCATCATTGACAAGGTAGCAAAACAAATTTCAGAAGCAAGGGTTAAAAGAATCTCCAGACGTTGTCAAGACAAACCCATTTTAATGTATTGCAAAGAACTTGGCTTACGCACTAACCACATTATGGAGGCTCAAGCTCTTTTCTAGGACATCCTTCTGGCCATATATTAAAGGAGATACAAAGGTAGCTATTTAAATAATGAATACTGCTAACGGTACCATCCTAGAGTTGATATTTTAGTTATGGTGGAGATTTGTTTAGAAAGGTCTTGAATCTTGATGTTTTAGTTATTGCCAAAGTTGTGATGTGGAGTTAGAACTTGGCATTTGGTGTCTATAACAATTTATTGAATCGTGGTCCTTAATTAATAATAATGTTTTTAATAATTTATGTGGGATAAGCTTTTGGAATTCTATCTTGTGGCCAACCAAATTTGAAATTCTATCTATTTGCAGATGTGTATAGAAAGCATATTTTGCGCTCTTTCGGTTGGCATTTCAATGAGGCTCTAAGTACAGGTATTTATGCCCAAATCCATATCAAAAAATCACATGTATCTTAAACAATTGTGTTGAATTTTGTTATGCTTGAACTATGAACCTCAATTGAGAGGTAAAATAAAATAGAATAGTTGATTACAGGTTAAATAGATGGTCTCGATAGTGCATTTTTATTAGTTGGTTCATATTCTTCCTACTCACATAAAAAAATGTATGTTAAATGGCCAAATGCTAGAATTTAGAAGAATTGTATTTTGAAAGGAAATCCCACCTTTCCCTAGTGAGAAATGAATAAATGCCACTTATACATATTTCAAATAAAGTATCAATCACTTAGCACTATTTAATTAGCACACAATTGATCATTTTAAGTTTGGCCAAAGGAAATCAAACGAAGTTAGGATTTCATTTATTGATTTGCATGAAAAGAAACTGAAAGAAATGTAAACGTAATATTGTATGATTTTGAAAAAAGACTCTGTAGGCCAAAATTTTATTTAATTTGCAAAATAATAAATATTTTAATTTTTAAGGATTGTTATATGTAATATTATAAATATATATCATGATACATTGAAGGAAATGTATTGAATATTTGATTTAGGTTTTATTTAATGAATTTAGAATGATCATTCAACAACTGTAATATTATCGTTCTTAAGATTTCTTAAATTAGCGAAACAAGCAAAAAGGATATCGAGAAGGGCTTCCCTTCAAGAACTTCTAAGTTTCCCAATCTCCCTATTTCGTTGGGTATTTCTTCAAGATTTGTACCACCCAAGTTTAGGCTCTTTAGAGACAGTTGATACGGAACTTGAGAGGGTAAGACTTTCAGTTTTTTGCAATCTCACAAATGAAAATATTGTAGATTGCTAATCTTCCCCAATAAATGAGGAGGAATCGGCAGATTGCTGCAACTTTCGAGATCCAAATACTCGAGCTTTATCAATTGCTTAAAAGAGGGAGGCAAAACCTTCAATTCGCTATTGAAAGCAAGTTCTAAATGTTTCAAATTTTGCAGTTTCCCAATATTTGTTGGTAGTGATGTCAACCTTCTACACCAGAAGTAGAGTAGGTTGTTAATGATTATAGATGACAAAACTCTTCTAGTAGTAGCTGCAAGCTGGTGTTGAGACATCTATCCATGACAATCTTTTTGTAGCTAATTACCAGCTGCCTTCTAAATTTTGGAAACTTTCAAGTATACGAAAATAACCGGCTCCCTTAGCTGGGTATGTTTCTACAAAAGACCGGGGAAAAAAAACATTCTTTATTAGAAAAAGAGATTGAAAAGTGATGTCAAATGGAATGGACTAACATAGCTAAGAAATTATTAAAGCATTGATAACAAAGTTTGAGCTTTCTTTAGGCTTGTAAGTTGAGTCCTTTAGACATTTTGGAAACCCATATTCTAGCTAGAATGGAATAGGTAAAATCTAAACCTTCTTTTTTTCAAAATGTATGGACTCCTTAGATCGAGGACTCAAGCGGATGGCCCGAGCATGCATAGTGTGCACTTTTCATTCTTTTTATCACATGTGTTGGAAAGTATGTTTGAACATCTAGATGCCTTGTATTAGGTATGAGTGAATTAGTATCCTTTAATAGTCATTTCCATTTTATCTTGAGCCTAAATTCTTTTGGGTTATATGTTCATCATGTACGGTTATGACATATCTCAACCATAAGTTTTGATTTTTATTTGTCGAAGGCTTTTTAATTATTGGTGAGTGGCCTTTACAACAATACAAAATGTCAACTACTCTTATCTTGTGTTTTTATAAATGTTGGATAGTAACTACTCTAGCCACACTGTCAGGGATCAAGTCGATTTATTATGAAAGTATAATACAAATAAACTTTTAATTGTCTATCTTTTTTTGAGCTGATGGAGTATCCCTTGCAGCCAATGAAATCCTATCTTGAAAATTGTTAATGTTGTAAATAAACAAGAAAGGAACAACCTTTGAAATCTCCAATATCAATATTGTCTCCGTAACCACCATTCTAGTAGGTGGCGGTTATGAAGACAATATTGATAAAGGAGATGTGCAATGAAAGGGAAAGCCAAAGCTACCATTTTAGATGTATCAACCGTTTCATCATCAAAGTGGGTGGATCTATGTCGTGCTTTATCTACCACTCTACGGTGGTTTTGGCACCCTTATTCCCTTGACCTATCATATGCCCATGTAAGTAATCTTTTCATTTTAGATTTACTCTTTCTTTGCCTTAAATTCACGTATAGAGCAATATTTGTGATTAAAGGCTGCCTTTCCCTATCGATGGTGGCACCTTGAGTGCATGTTACTATTGTCAAATAAGTTTACACCCTTCTCATGGCTGATGCTTATTTGGGCGCCAAACTCGAGGCTCAAAATTAAGCTAAGTTGTCTCTTAAAGACTGCAATTTCTGCTGCACATACCAAATAGTAGTATGATAATTTTAGTTTAAGACTGAAAACAGTCCTATGTCCCACCGGGCGTGCCAAAAACTGTTGTCAAATAAAGTTTGCACCCTTGCTAAGCTATCAACTATAGCAACCTATCGACACATGGGAACACTTCGAGGTTGTGGGTGACCTGAATGAAGTGAACCTCCAAATTATGGGCTGGTTCCCCTTAAGATACTTTGAGAAAAACCAAAAAATGATAAGGGAAAGAGTAAGGAGGATGAACTCGAATTTAAAACCTATCACTAACAGGTGATACACCAAAGATAAAATATGACAACACTGCAGAGAACTCACAGAAAATCTTAATAGAACTAAATAATCTCACAATACAGAGATTTATGCTTATAAAAATGAGTCTATGTAAGGTTTCGACTGTTCTAGTGCTTAACACCAGAAAACAAGGTGTCTTCACATATATAAACGCAGTAGAAAGAGATCACTAACATAAACCAGCTTTATGGCATAACATTCTTTGCATCCAATACTGAAGGAATCTGATAAAATAGAGGATTACACAGGATTTTATCATGCGACTCACAAGTAATACTGAAACAACAAAGAAAAACTGAAAGGAAATGACTTTCTATTAAGAAAATCAGGAGTTCCTGTGTTACAGGGCTGCAATATTATGAAAAAATGAGTTACAAAGTCTAAATAATGCTCTTTTACCAGTCTCCTAACCAAGAACTACCTTAAAAAAAGGAAAAAATGCCATATATACAACCAAAGGTCGGCCCTCTACATTAGGGTTTCTAAAATGAGTCGGCGCTTGGACACGTCGGCCCTAGAAGTGCCTTGGAACGAAGTCAATGAAACATTTAATGTGCATCCCCTGCTCATGTCGGTGAAAGCTCGTCCCTGGGCATGGCCTTCAGATCTTTTACAGCCGTCGTTGTTATCTTGCAGCCTTCGAGTCCGCCATTAAGACTTCGTCAGAGTCACCTTGAATGCTCCGCGACAGGGTCATTAATGTCCCCTTGCTCCTCCAGCCGTCATCTCCAGCTACTATAGTGACTCACGGCTACCTCCCCTTTGAGAAGCAGCATTAGATCTATCCATTAGATTCAGCGCCATTACTGACTGATCAACCTTGCAGCTATCGACGTAACTTAGGACTGTCGGTGGGACTTCTCACCGAACTTCATTATCCTATCACTATGCTCCAAAGTCGGCGAGACTTCCTCGGGTCGGGGAGACTTCGGTTGGTTCCCTGTCGGTAGGACATCGCTTTATCGGCAAGAGATTGTGCCGAAGGCACCTTGCTTTGGCGAGGGCTTACTTCATTTCACTTTGGCAAGAGAAACATTCATCGATGAGAGGTCACAGTGGGCTTTATTAGTCATGCCGATATCACTTTTCGTCGCTGAGACCACTTTCATTCGCCGAGACTTCTTGGACTTCTTTTCCCTTCGGCGAACCCTTCATTCGACAAGACTCTTGGCGAAAACCCTTTGTTGTCGGTGAGACATTGGCCTATCGGGGAGACGTCATAGCAGGCGGATGAAGTTATAACGATGACACTTTCACTCGGCAAGACATTCGTTGGTCAGAAAGACCTCATGGCGAGCATCCAGAGTTATATCGATCTCACAAAAAGCCATCGGCAAGACTCCATCGGATCGGGGAGACCTTACGATGAACTCCTCATTTCCTGGCGAAGGCACTCCTTTGCACTGAGTTTTTTTAAAAAAAATAGCGGGGGTGGGTCCAAGACGAAACTAGAACCGAGAGTGGGGGGAGAAAGGGGGGAAGTAAAGATAGATGAATCCCGGCGGAACCGGGATAGAGACCAAAACTAGAAAAAACAAAGCAAAAAAGAGGAACCGAGACCAGGGCTAAATCCGAACTTGAAACTTTCCTCAAGTTTCAAGTTCGGATTTGGTTCCGATCCCGCCTCCAGCAACATACGAGGAGAAAACGAAAGAGGAAAAAAACATAAAGGGGAACCAAGGGGGAGACATCCCTCGATCAAAAGCCAGGAAGAAAGGAAAAGAAGAAAGAAGTGGGACGGGGCGGAAGTAGAGCAACGAAGTCGAGAACCTTGGAAAAATTCCAAGTTCATGTTTGACTTCGGTTCTAGGCACGCTAGAAGAAGAAAATGCACAGGAAGAAAAAATAAAAGAAAGAAAGAGATAGGCTGAGATCAAAACTATATCCAATCACAGGTAAAAGCGGTAGGTGGAAATAAAGCAAACTTTCATCAAGTTTCAAGTTTGGAATCCATTCTGATCCCGCCTCCGACGAAGGCAAGATCAGGAGGAAAAAGGACAAGGAAGAAAAGAAAGGGGAAAACTACCCCATGGTAAAATGCAAGGCCAAAGAAGAGAACAAGACGCACACGAGTGTGAAACCAGAACCAGACCCAGAACTAAAACGGAAACTGAAACTTTCAGAAAAGTTCCAAGTTTGGTTTCGGTCCGGTTCTGCCTCTGACGAAAACAAAGAAAAAGGGGCCTGACAAAAGCAGAAAAGGCGGAAGCGGGGTCAGAACCAGAACGAAAATAGGAACCAGAACTTTTCCGAAAAGTTCCAAGTTTGGTTCCCAACCCGGTTCCGCCCCCGGCAGAATAAAGAAAGAGAGAAGAAAACAAAACAGAAAAGAGGGAAAGACAAGGCAAACATAAAAAAGAGACCCACCCCCAAGCTGAAGACCTACACGCTGGGCTCAACCCTCTTGGGAGACACATTTAATCCACGTGCTGAATTAAAACATCATTTTCCCCTGCATCTACACAAGAAGCAAACAAGTTAGAAAAAGTGATCCTAATGCAAGTGTTCTTCTATTTGGTCTTCGAGAACCCCTAAAAACATGGGTTACCCTGCTTGATTGAGCCCATAGGTGAAAAATGGGTAACAATTACCTTCTCCATTGCTTGATCAACCTCCTGAACATTTGTCGATGGCTCCTTCTAAATTGATGCAGATGAAGCCTCCAAATTGTTAGGCTTTGTAAGGGGCACATATGAGGAATCCTCTGAGAGTGGACAAAAGGTGCAGATGTCAAGATCTTCAATTTGAGGAGGGCTCTTTGCAACTAAAATTTCTCCCATCTATTCCTCCACAACACTCTGCAACATTAGATGTAACTTCCTCTTCCCATCTTTCAAGTCTTTGAGGTGACTCGTCAACTTAGTATTTTCCCTTTGGAGACACTGATTGGCTTCCTCGGGTTCCTGAAGCCTCTTAGACTTATCCTGATGGAGTTCTTCGATCATCCTCTTCATAGAAAAGAAATCATCCATCATGGATGCAAACATTGTCACCTTGGAAGATTCCCCTTTCTCCAATGCCATCTTTGTTTTAATATGTTCACTTGTCAAGCTTGCACACAAACTAAAAAAACTAGAAAATTGATTAAACTGACAAACTGACTGGCATTCACTTCTATAAAACTTGTCAAACTGGCTCTAGTACCAAACTTGAGCTGAAATTAGTGCTTAGAATTTTTGAATTACACCTTGAATTAGATTTATAACAAGATCTTTTACTGATGTGTTTGCATGTGAATTAGTAAACCCAATAAACAAATAAAACACATGAATATCATAAAAGCTAATAAAACCATATAGCAAGAGAGAGAGAGAGATTGATTTTTGGAAACTTGCAGCCAATTAAAGACAATTTCCACATAACCCATAAAGAAATCTATGCATCTAAGTATTCAAAATCCACATGCAAGAGAATAGACAACATACCCATGAAAATATGACTCAAGATATACCCTAGGAAAACCCTCAAGAGGGAAAAAACCCAACCTCCAAAAGCATCCATCTCTCATGTATTATTCAGCAATAAGATTACAATACATCTTCTGAGTCTCCATGAACACCATTGAAGCAACAAGCTCTCTCCAAGCAATCCATGCGAACAAGCATGCAACCACACATCTTGTACCATACTTCAAACCTTCACAAATGCTAACTAGAGCTAATCATGCAAAATTGCATCTCACAATAACTACCTTTGTGGTTGCTTTTATAGAAGAAAGCTCCCACAAAACCACTAAGTGGTATTACACAAAACTATGTGACAAACCATGAGATTACAAAACCATGTCCCCTTATTTAATATCGGGTGCTTTATTTATTTATTTTCTCAAATATTAAATAATTGCATTTTAGCAGCTTAACTTATGTCCCAATGTTACATGCAAGATTAAGTGGACCCAAGAATAATTACATTAAATATATTATACAAGGTGTACAACACACCTTTTTTCCTAACATTGATAACGGAGTTCACTAGACACTGGCTACATCTCCGGATCTGTTTGAACACAAATCATTTTATTCCTTCTTATGCGAGATGCTAGGACCTTCTCACAAGTGTTTCCATAAATAACTACCTTCTCCCTAAACAAGGATTCAAGAAGGCAATTCACACTAATGACCTTACTCCAGACATTAGAAGGATGAACTCTTTACAATGCAAGCTTTTACATAGTTCTCTCAAAACTCATACAAAGCTTTGCACCTAGAACTAAGACTACTATTCTTCTCCCAAGTCTTCTTGCCAAAAATCTCATGCCTTGAAAGGCCAAACTCTCCCCTTTTTATACAAGAAAGTTTTCTATATGGGGGTAAAACAATAAAATCCCCATAATTTTCCACAATCTCCCATTTACATCCAAAATCCTTGAAACTCCCCCCATAATCCTTTTAAAATATCTTTTAATCTTATTTTTTAAATCCTGTAAGATCTTAAAAATATCTTAATAGTTTTCAAATATTATTCCTATTATTTGAGCACCTCATATTTTAATACTTTTGGGCTATTACATTCTTAAATTAAATAGAGTTAAGTTTTTTTAAGTTTTGGATGGTAAAATATTTCTAAAATAGGGGGTATTTGGTTTGAAAAATCGTCAAAAACATCGAACCTAAAATCTTCTCAAATCCATGTAATCAAAACTGAGTGGTGGAGAGAATGGACTTTGAGGCGGGAGGTTGGGTGTTAAGCCCCCACTTCTCTATTTTAAACATACTATTTTAAATTTTAATCTTAAAAAAAAACCAAAAATAATATATGGTAATGCACTATGTGTGGTCCAATGATCACACACACTTTGCTCATGAGGAGGGAGGTGGGGATCAGATCCCTCTATACTTCTAGTTAGGTGGTTGAATGGATGCAATGGCGAGGAGAATTAAGTGGGATGCCACATGACACCCAATGATTGGGCCATGTGGCACCCTATCATTCGCTAAAAGAACATGTCACCTGGCACGCCATCAACAATCAAGTCATCAGCCTCGTCACCTACCACATCACTGTACAGTGACTATACAAACCTGTCATGTGTCAAACTTTGATTCACCAAATATGTTGACTCGACTGCCACGTCACCTTACAATCAGCCTGCCATGTCACCTGCCATACTGCTGACATCATCGTATGGATGCCACATGGCAGATGTTGATTGGTCCATGTCACTATTTGTATGGTACCATCTTCCATGTCAGCATGCTGACATCATCATTTGTACCACTTGGTCCACCTATTCAACTGTGAAGTTTGAATTGCGATATATTTGGCATATGAGCTCAGATTTTGTAGAGAAATAGACATACGTTGGATTCATATCGCCGAGATCTTCAGGTGGCATCACTTCCAACTAATTTGGAGTTGGTTAAATTTTTTTCTTTCTGATGGCCCCCCGCACTTGGTTTGACTGAACTTTGATCAGCCATAACTCAGACATATGAACTCCTTTTTTGCCCATTCAAGTTTTGATGAGTCTAGTTTCTTGAGCACTTCAACATGGTGTTGATTCTAGGGACATTTGAACTAGTTCATTTTATGGTTCTAAGATCCACTTGGATCATCGTGGGATATCTATACATGCTATCGAGCTACCCTAATGAGAAGATTTTCCTAATGGAGCTTTGTAGACAAATAAAGGTCATCCATAGCAAGAAAATGGAATCATGCAAACTAGGCTTCAAGTTTTCTTTCATGATTGGTAGGTATTCCATTCAAATAGCTCCAAGGGCTAAGGCCATAAAATCTAAGATGTAGTGGGTTACCCTGAAGACTTTTAGAAGGAGTGATTTTGACTACAATGGAATGAAGGAAAAGATCAAGAAAGCTCACACCCTTGTGGATAGAATTGAAGATGCCTGGGTAGATCAAAGGACAGAGGAAGAGATAAGGAAAATGGATTACTACTGATAGACTCTAGAATAAATTGAAAATATTGATTTAGTGGATATTCCTAAAGGTATGGAGGATGATGGAAACATCCTAGACCTTGCCTGAGGAGAATAATAGTGAGTTCTGCCCCTAATATCCAAAAGCAATGGTCAAAGAAAGAAGTGACATCAATTGAAAAGGAAGCAGACCAATCCTTGCTAACACAAAATAGCTGGACAGGAGAGTTGACTTTCAAGTATGATTTTTTAATGGATTAGTGGAGGAGGAACAGAGTTCCTAGGTAAGAAATCAGAGTTGAGGATGAAGAAAAAGGACAATGTACCTAGTTCATGGGACTCTGGCAAGCAAGTTTGTATAAGGAATAAAGGTCAAGCGGTGAAGGACAAAATACTACTATGGAAGAAGAGGCATCAACCCAAGAGGAAGAGAAACAAGAAGAAGAACATGAAGAAGAATGAGTATCTCCTCTTTAGAATATCGTAGAGGAACCACTTGTCTCTTCTTCTCCCATTGCTACTATTGTGTCTACATGCACTCCTCCCATTGTTTTTGTTGAATAGTCTTTACTTGTCATTGCTATGGTCATTCCTACTATTATAGTTACTCCTACCATTTCTATTCAATTTGTTTTATTCATCCCCATCTTCCTTGTAATAGGTTTTTCACTGGATAATAAAAGTATTGGATGGCTGCGGTTTGGTGGATGTAGCCCAGATTGGGTGAACCACGTTAAATTTTGTGTTATGATTTATTCTGTGCATGTTTTAGTTTCTCTGTTTATTAATTAAAATCTACATTTAATTGTTAGATCTGCCATCTCTAACCCTAACAGAAATTCTCAGTGCAATTTTTACTAATACACCACCAATTGTAACAAAAAAATTTGTGAGTGGAGGTACGTCAGTGAAAGCTATGACTGCTATTCTAGAAGAAAGTGATTCTCCACTTCCCCCATGTTTTTTATCCTAGACACCAAAAAGGAAGAAGCAAGCTATTTCTCCAAACAACTTTTACTTTGCATGGTTGGCACCTGTAAAGGAAAAATACAAGAAATATCTATGTAGACTCTTTCTAGGTTATTGGTTGATAAAGCAGGAAATAGCTATGTAGAGGTACCACATCCTCCTCCATATAGGTCAATCAAGAATGTGGATATTTTTGAATATTCCATTAGAAGAGTTGGGTTAGGAAAATTGACTCATGAAAGTGCCAAGCAAGACGTACAAGATAATTTGAATTCTCTCATCGAGAAATATGCTGAAGTGAAAAGAGTAAAGATCAATACAAGTCCAAAGTAGCGCAACTAAATTCGGTGCTCCAAAAGATTACCCAATCTTTGGAGTGAATAGATCCTGTGGCCATAAGTATTGAAGAACCAATTATTCAAAAAGTTGGAAAGGTGCATTCAAGAGGTAAAGCAGTCAGTGAATTTCTAGATAGAATGATGGCACAAGTAACAAAACTCCTAATATCTTTTGTAGAGAGAATGGGTAACATGGAAAGCATAATATTATAGTTAGATAAAAAAATTGATATTTTTTCCTAGGAATGACAAGAAATAGAAAACATTTTGGAAGCTTAGATCAAGATGAAGAAACTCAAGCTTGATACATTGGTGGAAGTAAGGAGAATTTCCAACAAAGATATGTTTGTGGAGGTAAAGGAAACAATGATACACAAAATCAATATCATCAAGGAATTAACCAAGAACTTGTAGGATACTTGTTAAGTCAGTGAAGACAATGATTTGGATCTTATCCACAAAATTGAGGAGCTACCTTTTAAACTACTTGATGATAATCAAAAAATCCTTTCCTCAAATTAATTTGTTCAGAAATTCACGTCTATGATCCAAAAATAATTTGAAGATCAAGCCTTCTCAGTGGCTTTGATGGAAAAATTCATGGATATTCAATTAAGCCTAGATAACCTCAAGGTGTATGTAGAAAGGCACAAGAAATTTGGTAACAATGTGAAGGATTCAATCATAAGATTCCTTGCTATCTCCAAGGATACTTTAGGTCCAAACAATGAAGAAGTTCAAGCAAGCATGAAGAAGTATGAGGATTTCTTTGAGAAAGATGATAGAGAAATTTGAATGTGCCTTATTTTATTTTTTAGTATTTTTCATGCTTTATGTAATTAGTTTTTGACATTTTACATTTCTTTTTCTGAAATGTAAGTACATGTAAAAATAGAGAATTTATAAATCAAATCAAACTCTTTTGTTGAATAAATCAAATTAGTGTTGAATATGCATACCAAAATTAATCGATAAAATAAGTAGATTACTTCCAACCTTTGATTTGGAGCATATTTGTTGTATGTAAGATTGTTCTTATGCCTCTCTTATCATATTATCTTGAAATTGGCTTCTAAGTGGCGTGATATTTCATTATCGAAGGGAATTCAGATTTATTATTGATAGAATTTGTGCTATCATATTGTATTTAGAGATATATGTTTTGTGTGAATTTAGTTAATAACTCGAGGTCTTTGAGTTGTGATTGTTAGCTATATTCTTGTGGATATTTGGTGTTGTTTGTTGATATTCTTTGAGCTACAACTTGCTACATGGGTTACTCTTTGGAATCATCTTTGGGAATAACTTGGAGTCTTTGAGCTATAAATTGTTTTTGTTGTTATGTTTGAACCATAGTGGAAAGTGATGGAAGACTGTGTTTTCATGGATTTTCTAAGTTACTATCATTTTTTGATATCATTCTTATTATTCTTACGTCTAACAGAATTGGTTATTAGCTATTATTGCTCCAACTAGTGTTATTTAGTTGATTACTTATTATGAACATCAAGGTCATTATTATAATTAATTTCCCTTATTCTGAAAAAAAAGAGAATATGTTGATGGAGACACCCCCATGGATAGTTGTAGTGTACATAATCTTAGTTTAATTTTTAGTTGATTTAGATGGATATAAGAAGGGAGCCTCCCCTTTATGAGGGGAGAGATTAATTTCTCATCATAATTATGGATGAAACTACCATTTTGTAATTGTTAAAGGAATTACAAAATATTCACCCTATAATGTTGAATGCACATAAGACAACCTAGGAGGGGGAATTAGTTGTACATTGAAACATCAAAACCCTCATAAAAATTTAAATCCACATCAACTTATTCAACCCTTAATTTGTTAGAATGATTTTCAAGAAAATAATAGAAATTGAAACACATCAACATCATGCACAATAGAACAAAATATTTACATGGAAAACTAAAGAAGGGAGAAACCATGTTGAGTATTAGCTCACAATATAAAGTAAGTGCAACACGAAATACAAAAGGATCACTGTTGAAGGGATCACTACCCAAAATAAAGAAGGGTTCACTACCAAATTATGGAAAAGAAGAAAGAAGAATGTTATAGTGAGAAATCCATCTCAATGCAATAAAAAAGATCCACCACAACATCACCAACACATTCACAACCTCTTTGAATATTGTAGACACTTTTTTCTCATTACTTCTAGTGGTCTAACTCATTAAGCTTACATTGTAGTTCACAAATTCACAACTCTAAAAATTGCATAACACACTTCATACAGTTAATTTTCCATCAACATAACACTTATTTATACCTTCTTCAACCTTGAAAACATTCTTCAAGGTTGGCTATGCACCTCAACCATGAAAATTCAAATTAGGTTGGCACTAAGCATTCTCATGGTGTAATTGAATGAAAGAAGACCACACTACACCTTAACTCAGACCCAAATCATACATATACATGACCACACCATGCTTGCACAATTATGAAAGTAGATCCATAATTAGTGTAAACACCCAAGGTCAACTAAAATTGTGTTAACACAATCAAACATTTAAGTACTTGCTTCCTTTGATCCAAAGATGACTCACAAACCAAACACAACACTTTGACACAATTTGGAATATCCCACAAACACCCTAAAATCCAAAAAATTCCTTCGCAACAACTTTCACCTAAAGAAAAAAATCATATTGTTCACCCAAATAATCTTCCACACACTATAACTCAAGAAATCAACTTTTCAAGCTCCAAAATTTGAACAACTTCAACAGAAGGTAGATATATAACTTATCAACACACTTATAGAACTACAAGACCAAAACTAAACTGCAAAGAAATGTAGATCAAAACCATTTCTCCAAAACAAGGTTGCAACACAGTTTACACATTGGTGAACACAACTCCTGCACAATGACCTAGACCAATAAATTTTAGATGTAACACCTATGAATACTTTTGACCAACATATCCAAACTGCACAAGTAGATCTTCAACATAGAAAAAATACAAATAAAAACTAGAACACCACACTATACACCAAAACATTTTTGTAACACAGTTTTCTTATTTCATTCAAATTTTCTCAAAATCACTTTGAAACCAAGCATTAGAGACACATACTCATCTTCTTTAGCACTTCCTCATCATCAATCACTAAACCAACAACTTTCACCAACTAAAGGTTATCAAAGCAACACTAGAGGTTGACATTGGTAGCACTTACTAATGACAACACAATGAAACTAATCAAAGCATCAACACAACTTATCAAGCATTACTAGTTGACATCAATGACAACACCAACTACTCATAATTGTAATAATCTCCTCCTTTATCATTGACGGAAACACATGATGTGAAAAACCATAAACTATCAACACCAAACATAACATTTCTGATCACCAAATCACCAACACACTGCTCCATATCAATTATTTCTCTTTCTCAACAAATCCTTTTTTGTATTCCTTCTTCTCCCTATTTGATATCAATAGCAAAGGGTAACACATTTTCACCCCCTTTAACATCAAACATACAAACTGTCTCTCTTTACTGCTCTACATATTCCCCCTTAGGAGCACACAAAAAACTGTACTAAACAACAACAAAGGACAACACCAACTTGTAACAACACTAACTATGCATAACTACAAAAACCAACAAATTACTACCTACTTCCCCTAAGAGGTATCCTCCAACATCAGTCCAGAAAAAAGGAATGCATCATGAAATCCAATAGACTAATGCATATACTTATGCATCTAGTTCAAAGGAGGGGTAATAACCCCTAACTTCTCTTGAAGATACTCAAAAGTATCTTTAGCAAGATCCTTAGTGAATATATCAAAAAATTGATCCTTTGTAGGAACATAATCAAGCTTCACTTCATTCTCTGCAACCTAATCTCTCAAAACATGATACTGGATTGAGATATGTTTTGTCCTTGAGTGCATAACTAGATTATTTAAAATGTTAATGACAGTTGCACTGTCACAAAAGATAGAGATTGGTTCATCATTAACAACTTTGATATCCTTCAAAGTTTGCTTCATCCAAAACACTCGTGTGCAACAAGATGCTGTTGTAATATATTTTGCCTCTATAGTAGATAAAGATACCAAATCTTGCTTCTTACTCAACCAACACAACAATTTGCATCCAAGAAAGAATGCATCACCACTTGTACTTTTCCTGTCATCAACACATCCTACCCAATTTGCATCTATATAATCACTCAGAGAAAAATCAGTATCCTTTGGATACCAAAAGCCATGTTCTAGAGTTCCCTTCAAGTATCTGAATATCCTCTTCATTGCTGAAACATATGATTCTTTAGGATCTTCTTGAAGTCTAGCCACAAGACAAATTGGATGCATGATATCCAGTGTAGTAGCAGTTAGATATAACCATCTTCCAATCATTGATCTACATTTTCTTTGATCAACCTTTGTAGATTCATCATTCTTCCTTAGCTTACAACTAGTAACCATAGGAGTACATACTAGTTTAGAATCTTACATTCCAAACTTATTCAACATTTCCTTGAAATACTTTTATTGCAAAATGAATATACCTTTTTCTTTTTGATTGATTTGCAGCCCAAGGAAGAAATTCATCTCTCCAAACATAGACATCTCAAACTCTTTCTATATCTCTTCTACAAATTTCTTGCACATAGCTTCATGTCCTCCAAAAATTATATCATCAACATACACAACCACAATCAATTTTTTATCTTTTTCCACTTTGAAATAAAGATTACTATTTGTGGAACCTTTATTGAATCCTTTCTATATTAAGTACCTATCTAGGCTTGCATACCAAGCTTTGGGAGCTTGTTTCAATCATATAATCTACATACCATATCTGGTTTGTCTGATAACTAAAATCCTTTTGGTTGTTCAATTGATACTTCTTCTAATTCACCACTCAAGAAAGCAAACTTCACCAGACTTCACATCCATATGATATACTTTGAAATATTTGTTTGCTATATAATCCAAAAAAATATTGATAGCTTCCATTCTTTCCATTGGAGTAGAATTCTCCTGAAAACCTATTCCTTCTACTTGTGAGTAGCCCTTACACACAATACTTTCCTTATTTCTTACAAATTTTCCATTCTCATTCAATTTTTCCTGGAATAACCACTTAGTTTCAATCAAATTTTTTTCTGCTGGTCTTGGGACAAGTTCCCAAGTCTGATTTTTCTCAATCTTCATTAAATTTATTCTTCCATAGCCTTGATCTAATATTCATCCTTGCATGCTTCAATTAATTTTTAAGGTTCAACTTTAGAGAGTAAACATAGATTTACCTTCTCTTCAATCATAGCAACTTTTCTTCTTATCAACACACCCTTGATTTTGTCACCAATGATCTGATCTTGAGAATTATTCTTTTGCACATACTTAGGAGTCTTAGGGATATTTTTCGAACCTTCTTCCTCTTCAATCCAAAATTATTTTTCCTTATCTTCATCTCTATCATTTTCTCTAAAAGAGGACTCATCTAATTCATATCCATCTATCACCAAAAAATTCTTCTATAAGTCTTCATCCACTTTCACACTTGCACTCTCAACAATCCACTTCAATCTCTTGTTGTAGCATTGGTAAGATTTTCTTCTTGTAGAATATCCAAGGAAGATACCTTCATCATATCTTGTATCAAAATTTTCTAAGTTTTCTTCCTATCTTCTCATACAAAATTTTCTTCCAAACACTTTGAAGTATTTGATAGTATGAATCCTTCCATACCGCATCTCATAGGGAGTCTTTGTATTGTTTTCTCTTACTTGAAATCTGATAAGAATTTAGATAGAAGTGTGAAATTCTTCTCTCCAATAGACTTATGGTAGCTTTTCCTCTTTCATCATTGTTCTTGCAGCTTCTTGAATAGTCCTATTCTTTCTTTCAACCACTCCATTTTTTTAAGTATTCCTAGGGGTAGATAAATTCCTCTTTGTCCTACGATTCTGAAAAAAATGTTAAACTAATTGGAGGTGAAATCTCCACCTCTATCACACCTCAAACACTTTATTTTCATATTCATTTTATTCTCAACCATAACTTTGAATGCTTTAAACTTATCTATAGATTATAATTGTTCTTTGAGAAAATTAACCCATGTCATTCTAGAATAATCATCAATTAATAGCATGAAATAAATATCACCTTGAAGACTTCTTACTCTAGTAGGATCACAAAGTTTTGTATGCACTAGCTCCAACAATCCAATAGTAGATTGATCTTTGACTTCGAAACTTATTCTTGCTTGCTTCCCAATTTGACATTCCTTATAGACAACATTAATGGACTTTGTAATCCTTGGTAGATATCTCACAACTTGAATTGAACTAATCCTCACTAGGCTATCAAAATTCATATGACACATCCTTCTATACCATATCCAAATTTCATTAATTTGTGCCATAAAGTAGTGACCATCAACACCTTTGAGTTGATAAACATTTCCATCTATTCTTCTTCAAGAAACAACCAAAGTTCCAAATCTTTTTCTAATCTCACATCCATCATCCTAAAACATAAGATTATATCCTTTTCTACACATTTTTCCAAAACTCAAGATGTTATGCCTTAAACCTTTAACATAAATAACATCATTTGTATTATGCTTTCCATCAAATTTGATATAACCATTTCCACATATCTTGGCAGATGTATCATCACCAAAATTTACTACATATTTCTCAAGTTTAACAAAAAAATTCACCGATTATATGATTTAAGCATCCATTGTCAATAATACAGTAATTCTTCTCCTTTCTAGCATGACGAGCATTCACCATAGCATTGTGACCTATTTCCGAAGCAATTTCCTTCACACATCTCTTAGAGTTAGCAAAATTATTTTAATCTTTAATAGCTATGAATAAGCATTCACTATCTTCAACATCCCTATAGTTAGATTCATCATCAGATATACTATCAACTAATCTAACATAATAACTTTTCTTGATTGCTTTACCTTTTGTTTCTTTGTTCTTGTCATTAAAATATCTATTTGGACACCTTGAAGCATAATGACCTATCTTATCACAACTAACACATTTGAAAGGCAACTTACCTTTGTATTTACCAGTACCCTTTTCCATTCTCCTTACAAATTTTTCTTCTCCATCAAGATCCTATTGATTTGATTCCTTAGTCTTTTTTGATTTCCTAGCCTTAAAAGCAGTCTCAACTTTTGCATTACTTGTACCAAATTCTCTCATTTCAAAAGAAAATAAAGTACCATACAAGTGATCTCTAAAGTATTTTCTTAAATCTTGAACCTCCTAAATAGCATAAAATTTATGAATATAAGATTTGGGAAGAGTTCTCAATACCTTCTTTACCAATTCTTCTTCAATATTTACACCAAGACCTCTAATGGAATTGACAACTTCATCCACCATTTGCATGTAGTTTGTAATGTGTTCATCTTCAAACATCCACAGGTTCTCAAATGTGATCTTTAGATTTTATATCTTAGCTTTATTGACCTTATTACCTCATTCATAAATACTTTCTAACTTTGTCTAGATCTCTCTAGTAGATTTAAAATTCATAACTTTCACAAGTTTAGTGTTAGAAAGACCACTTAAAAAGGCATAAATTTCTTTACCATTGTTCTCATAAGCCTTAATCTGATCATCATTTTTTGGACCACCAGTAGGCATAGTATATCCAGTCTCAATAGATTGTCCTCATATCAGACTTGTTGGCAACACAAGGGTAGACAACTAAGAGGGGGGGTGAATCAATTGTCACCGAATTTCAAACTTATTAAACTCATTAATCCTTATTCTTAGATCTGATAAATATCAATGAAAGCATGAATCAACATATCAAAAAAATACTTAACACCAAGATTTTTATGTGGAAACCTTGTTAGGGGAAAAACCACATTGGAGGTCAATCCACAAGATTATACCCTATTAAAAGTATAAGAAGAATAAATGGGGAATGCACATGCATTCAGGCACACTGCCTAGAGCTCACTATTTAATTACAAAGGAAGACACACTGTCTTACAGAAAGATTCAGATTACAACCATCTAGATTTTGAACTGAGAAAATAGCATCTGCTAATGCCTGATTACAGTTTCAGTTAAGCACATGAACACTTCTCCACTTTTCTTCACTTTCCTTCACACTCTGCTTTTCCTTCGAATGATTTGAACAATATTCACACACACACACAAAAGCATACCCTTGCACACTTCAATTCGAATAAACAATCGCTCTTATATATCCGCAACATGAAATTACATTCGCTACAATTCGACCACAAAGAAATAATAAAATGAATACAAACTATCGGCGGCCCAAAATAATAGATAATTTTTAATGTGAATCAACCAAGGTCGGACAAAACATAGTGAAGACTCAAATCAACATTTCCAACACAAAGAAACTTTAATTAATTTCTCCTCAAAGATCCACAACACGCTTCAACACCCTATCAGCCAAGAACAAGAAAAACATGAACATGCAAGAGAAAATCACCATCCATGAGCACAACGATCAATGCAGATGTGAAACAAAGATAAAGCATGATCTAGAAACATCCAAAAAAATTACGAAACATTATAGAAGCATCCTCATCAACTGAATTAACTAGAATCACATAATCTTCAATCAAAAACACCAACTGAAGCAACATAAAAATGTCAAAATGAAAATCTTCATAACTCGATCAAATCTTCACGCGGATCTCTGAAACTCAACATGGATAAACTAGATACACTCAACAACAAACCCTTTAGTCCACAACCTCTGATCAACAACATACATAACTCACTAATAGACAAAACATCACTTCACCACTAACAACCTGCAATTCATTTATTAGAATTTTCTCAATATCCTCGACATATACAGCTTCAAATGCACTAATGCTAATAGTGTTGACATCAATGACAACCACATATCAAAAACACAACCACAACATCCAATAGTTCTCAAATGTGATCTTTATATTTTATATATTAGCTTTCTTGACCTTATTATCTCATTCATAAATACTTTCTTTGTATAGATCTCTCTAGTAGATTTAAAATTCATAACTTTCACAAGTTTAGTGTTAGAAAGACCACTTCAAAGGGAATAAATTTCTTTACCATTGTTCTCACAGGCCTTGATCTGATCATCTTTTTTGGACCCCCAGTAGGCATAGTATATCCAGTCTCAATAGACTTACAAAATCCAAAACCAAGTGATACTAGAAAACCTTTCATGCTTGTCTTCTAAAAACCATAGTATCATCCATCAAACAAAAGAGCATCCCTCTTGTGCATCATCCCAAGAGTACCTCAAGTCGTTAAACTTTCTTCCAATGAACCTTGCTTTGATAACAATTATTGAGTGCACATAAGAAATATGAGGGGGGGTGAATCAGTTGTACCAAAAAAATCAAAACCCTCATAAACATTTAGATCCACATAAACTTAATCAACCATTAATCTATTAGAATGATTTAACAAGAAAGAAAATAACAAAAAATGAAACACATTAACATCATGCACAATAGGACACCAAATTTATGTGGAAAACCTAAGAAGGGAAAAACCACGATGAGGATTAGCTCATAATATAAAGTAATTGAAACACCAAATACAATAGGTTCACTACCCAAAAGAAAGAAGGGCTCACTTCCATATTACAAAAAAGAAGAAAGAAGAATGTTATAGTGAGAAATACATCTCAATGCAATATAAAAGATCCACTACAACATCACGAGCACATTTATAGCCTCTCTGAAGATTGTAGAAATCTTCTTCTCATTGATTCTAGTGGTCTAACTCATTAAGCTCACACATCACTTCAAAAAAATTTACTTCAGAACTCTACAAATTGCATCACAAACTTCACACACTTAATTTTCCATCAACATAACACTTATTTATACCTTCTTTAAACTTGAAAACATTCTTCAAGGTTAGCTATACATGTCAATTGTGCAAATTCAAATTAGGCTAACACTAAGGATTCTTGTGGTGGAAAGGAATGAAAGAAGACCACACCACATGTTAACTCAGACCCAAATCATACATATACACCATGCCACGCTTCCACAATTACTGAAGCAAATCCATAAATAGTGTAAACATCTAAGGTTGGCCGAACCTGTGTTAACACCATCAAACATTTAAGTACTCAATTCATTTTATCCAAAGATGACTTTTATACCACACAAAACACTTTAACACAATTTGGAATATTCCAAAAAAACCTTGAAATCTAACACATTCCTTCGCAACAAATTTCACCTAAAGAACACACCCATCTTGTTCACCCAAATAATCTTCCACACATTGTAGCTCAAGAAATCAATTCGGTGAGCTCCAAAATTAAAGAAAATTCAACATAAGGTAGATATGGGCCTTATCAACACACTTTCAAAAGCACAAGAATAGAAACTAAACTACAGAGAAATGTGGGGAAAAACCATTTCTCCCAAAGAACACTGCAACAAAGTTCAAACACTGGTGAACACAACTCCTTTTGCACAATGATCTAGACCAAGAAATTATAGATATAAAACCTATGAACACCTCTAACAGACATATCTGAATTGTGCGAGCATATCTTCAACATAGAAGAAATGCAGACCAAAAAAAGAACACCACATTGTACACTAGAACACATTTGCAACACATTATTTTCTTCTTTCATTCAAATTTTATGAAAAGCACTTGGAAACCAAGCACCAGAGAAACATACCCATCATATTCAACACTTCCTCATCATCACTAAACCAACAACACCCACCAATAGAAGCCTATCAAAGCAACACTAGATGTTGACACCGGTATCACTTATTAATGAAAACATAATGAAACTAATCAAAGCATAAATGCAACTTCTCAACCATTACCAATTGACATCAATGAAAAAAAAACATAATCTTGTCGACATCAATGACAACACCAACCACTCATACTTGCAACACATGATTCTATCCTCGAGTCTATCCAATAATTCCCTCTAGATGATCATGATATCCAAGTTAATCTAATCTTTGATCAAGATCCCATTCCTAATCATGCCATCCAAGATAATACTATAATTTATCAAGAGCCTAAGAGTAATTTAAAAAAAATGATTTGGTTCTTGGTTTGACCTTGTCTCAAGCTTCAAAATGAGTATATTCTTGCTAGGGTTTTCTATAAATATTATTTCAGTCTTTTCTCCAAGTCCATAACCCTAAAACTCTAAGTCTAAGTTGTGTGCCTCTTTTTTATTATATTTACACATTGATCACATGTCACCCATAACTTGTGACCTTAGTCACAATATTGAGTCTCTTGTTCATCACACACCAGCCCCTTATACCTAATGCCACTACTATAACCCATCATTTTGAAATGATTTATTAAAAGGTTTAAGGTTAAGTGTTTGCATTCTCATTTTTTATTATAAAGTGGCCCCTTCATTTCCTAGTGACTTTAAGTTGTTACGAGAGAAAATGCATTTAATTCATTTAAGTTACCCATGCTCCCTCCCCACATGAACATTTTATTGAGAAAATAACCTATGTAATCTCAATCAAATATTTATAGATGTCACCATTCTAGCAGTTTTCGCAGTTCCACAAAAGGTTTTATATTAAAGAAAATGAAGGTTGCAGAACCGTGGAAATAGAAACATGTGGAATGTTGAGAATTTCTCGCTGCCATGGAACCCTTTTGAAGGCCTACTATTTCCACATGGAAATTTTTGAGGTATTCTACTATTCTATGGAGCACCTTAAGGCAAACCCACAAGTGCCTTGCGAAAATGCAGAAGAGTGGCACATGGAATTTTCTCGAAGGTGTTTCATGAAATCCATTCAAAGGCCACCACATGGCATGGTTTCATTGGATTACCAACATTCTACAAAAAAAAATAATTAAGACATATGAATCTTGTGAAAACATAGGAAGGGAACATGCATCAAGTTTTAAAACCATCAGAGGGACACATGCTTGTTTCTCATTGTTCCTGATAAATATTATATAAAAAATGATTATTTTAAGGCATAGAAATTAAATGACGTGTGGCACAATATTAAGACATTCCACCATTTTTTAATCTCTTTTCAATGGTTAGATTTTGAGGCCTCAAAAGCACAAAAGGCTGCCATGTGACCAAAAGACATGTCACTTTGTTTTCTCTCCTGATGGTGTGGCTCATGTTGAGCTATAAAGGAAATATCACATGGATAAATTCTATTGGTTGAGGATATTTTCAACACATGTAAAAAATATTCAAATCATTGAAATCAATAGCAACCATTAGATCTTGTCTTTTTTTCCCAAGGATTAACAACTCACGTTCAAACTTCAAGAATGGGTAGTTGCATGCTTTGGCTCACACAAGCTAAGAGTAATGGTGGAAAAGATAACTTTTAGTTGAGTCATAAATGATTTTCTTTCTATAAATTTGTTAATCTCATCAATTGAATGATTCACTTAGAATTTTTAGTATTCTACAGGAAGAATTCACAATGTCTAGGAGCATTCTATGATAGTTAGGGTTTTCAACTATGTAGAAACAAGTACATCTGTGACCAAAAATTCACTAAATTAGTTGTTCTTGGGTTCACAATCATGTAAAATTGAGTTCTAAAATTGAAATTGAGTTAGGGTACATGCATTCTATTGTTTAGAATTATATTAAATTTCACTAAATTTTTGTTTGAAATCCTTTTGAGGAAAAACCTTAGAACCCATCACTTGAAAACCCTAGTTTTTGAAACAACAAATTTATGAGTCCACCAAAGAGCCAACCCTCTTCCTCAACAACAAAAAGAAAATTAGATGAGGATTTTTGTTGGAAATAGGATGCCATTTAATTGCAAATCCTAAAACATTAATTATTTTATGTATCTCCTAGATTCTTGGAATGTGTTCAACAACACTAAGATTAGGATGAGATTAATATTTGGATGAAATAAATCATGAAATTGACATTTGTATTTATTCCTAAATAATAGGAGCATGTGGGTGCACACATGGTAAGGTGAAACTCACCTTGTGTCCAGTTAACTATACGGAGTAACAGTTAACAATTCTAAATGCATGTAAAGATCCTAGAAGTTAGGATTTGATGT
>VDFB02184349.1:0-29846 GCA_007258455.2 Sequoia sempervirens
TCTTTGGAAACGGATACTGGCAAAACTTTCTAAAAATAGAAAGTTGGTCCGTCAGGGTCTAAACTGATTTTGATTGGCTCAAAATACGTCCATATCAGGCTTGTGTAGTCAAAATCTCAAAATAATCAGTTTTTCCCTAGTGGGTCTATTCTGCTTTTTCATAAACATATCAGGAGCTCCGAGGTCATCAATGGAGGTCAGTCAGCTGCTAGGTGTCAGATTCAACATTCAAAGCATTCAGCAGAAGGCGAGTTGGTGAGCGAGCACGAAGAACAGAGAAGAAAGTGAAAAATGTGAAATTTTTTTAACATTGCCAGCCTTGGGCGCCCCAGATGAGAATAGGCGCCCATCTTTTTAGGGCACTAAATGATGAAATTAGGGTTTACACCTCCAACCAAAGTTGTTCAGTTCTCTGTTAGCTCCGCAATGAATCTGATGGTACAGTCAACAGATCATCCAGTCGCCCGGGATTCGAGGCCAAACAAAGAGATGTCATACAGAAGTCAGAGTGGAGAAAACGAGAAATATCAAAAATTGACTAAGTGTGGAGACTTTGGGCGCCCCTGGTGAAGAAGGGCGCCTAGCTTTTTGAAGCACCTAACTCAGCAGTTAGGGTTTGAGTATATGCTCAATCTCTTCGGTATTCAACCAGCTTCGCAACGCCTGTCTCCGTCAGATCATCCGATTGTCCAATCTTCAGCAGATTCTGATCAAAGAAGAACATACAAAATGAAAGTTTCAAACTCTAAAGAAAGTCAAATGAAAAAATGGCTAAGTCTGGAAGGTTTGGGCGCCCCAGGAGAGAAGAGGCGCCCAAGATTTCAGGGGGTAAAATAGATGAATTCATAGATGAGGCTCTAACGTGATCTCTTCACAGTTGATCCAGCTCTCCAACGAGATATCTAGCATCACAATCGGAGGTCGCAATTGCCAGATATGAATCATTGAACAGAGGGTCTAATGAGAGCCAAGAACTAAAATTCAAAAGCAGACAGGAAAAAAGTGGACTAGTGAACTAAAATACGTCCATATCAGGCGCCCTAGCTTGCCAGGGGCGCCCAAGCTTTTGAAGGTCTAAACTCAGTTGTTTGACAAAGTTTATCCCAGAAGACCCCTCCTAATATCTCGTCAATTTCGCAACAAGTATAACCAGCTAAATAATCCTACACTGAAGCCAATGGCTAGATTCGGCACATCACCCGTGAGAAGAGGAGTTAATGAAGAAACCTAAGGTCATAAAATGGCTAACTTCACAAAATGGGCTCTCGAAGGAAAAAGGCTCCCATGAATTCAAGGTCAAATAAGGTTTTAGCCGCAGATGCCTTAACATTCTTCTCGGGACCAAAGCCAAGCGATGAATCCTTCGTACCGCCATCGACATCCGCAATAAAATCTAAGTAGGGGGTCAAAATGGCAGAAAGTTGAAAATAACAAAAAATTGACTAACACTGCTTGAAGTGGGCGCCCCTAGCCAAAATGGACGCCCAACTTCTCATGCCTTAGAGAAATTTTCACAATTTTCAAAGTTTTCAAAATTGCAAGAGGAAGATGGCGTCCAAGTTCAATGAGTTGAGGTTTTAGGGTTTTGAAATTAAAAGCAAAAGAAAGCAAACCTAAAACCAAACCCTAAGTCTATTTAACACCTTTCTTTCATATAATTTTCATTATTTTTGCAGGTAGCATTCAAAGGAGAAAGTTGGAGCAGCAAGTTTGAAGAAATTTTTCAAGATTCAAGAGCTTAGTTTGCTGGTTTTTTCATCAAAATTTTCAGACCAACAACATAAACCCTTGCTTTTTCATGCTTTTTCATCCAGAAAACCAAGTCTTTCAAGGAGAAGGCCAAGGTTTTCAAATTTTCAGCCATCTGGGTCTTATCACTTCATTCTTCTGAAGAAATTCTCAAGAACTTCATCAAGGTGCAGCAGCTGCTTTTTATTTGCATGTCAGTGAAATCCTCAGTGCATTCAGTTTTCAACCATTTGGGTCCTTTCAAATCAGTCTTCTGAAGAAAACCCATATCACAGCTTTTTCAAGAAAATTTCAAATCCTAGGGTTGGCTGCTTTTTCGATCAGCCATCAGTATTTTGCAAATCTAATCAAATCTAATCAACTGGGTTCACTTCTAATCATATTCTGAACAAAACCCAGGTGCTAGCTTTTTTCGTGAAAATTGAAGAAATTAGGGTTTGTTGTTTTTTAGGCAAAATTCAAAATTTTCAAAAACGGACGATCTGGGTTGTCTTGCAACGAAATTCTAAGCAAAACCCATATCTCAGAAAATTTTCAAAAATTTGTCTGTTGGAGCGAAGAAAAATCAGCATTCTAAAACTAGTAAGTTGCCCAAAACTTGTCTGGACCTAGGTGAGTTTATAGTCATTCTTCAAGTTTTCCGAAATGTAGTACACTCCCAATGTTTTCAAGTCTGAATCAGCTCTCTATCATGATTTCATCAAAACAGCTGAGACAGACTTGCATCATATCAAGCCGGTGTTTGATTTACACGCTTTGGAGAGCGCAGACAACACCTCAATCAGGAACCTGGGACACTCTGGACTCCTCGCAGCAGCGTCTATTCCTATATTAGTTTAGAGTCTTGAGTTCGTAATCGCTTACATCAAGCATTACAACCCGGCTACAAGGGAGATCCAGTCAGTGGATGGTAGATTGATTTGCAGTCTGAAGCCTGATATGATCGAAAAGTGTTTTTCCATTCCCCCATGGCCTCAAAGCGTTACTATCTCAAAGGGTGAATGTGAAAGGATATGGAAAATGCATAAAGATAAATATAGTAAGAAGATTGCACAGAGATGGATGAAAGAAAAGCATAAGACTTTGCTAAAGAACGTTGGATGAGGAGAGTTTAAGGATGAAATTGCTATCATTATTACCTTGCTCAACAGGGTAACTAGCTCAGAAGACGCCACCAAGTTTCAGCCTTGGATGTTTTACGCCATACCCCACATCATGAAGAAAAACGAGTTCTATGATTGGCCTACCTTGGTCAGTGACAGCCTACATCAGCAAATAACAGAATACTTCTAATTTCATGAGTTTCATATGGTGTCTTACCTAGTCTACCTGGTGGCCTATCAAGGTCAATTTAGAGGGTTGAACACCGAGGGATCATTGAGTGTACAACATATATATAACTACTATCCCCAGCTGGAATTCACGAAGTCCCTGCATCACTACAAGAGAGTGAACGAGGCTTTTTTGATGTACACAGTGTAGGACCTGGAGAACGAATTACATGTCCGTATATCTTCAGTTGCCAGGGCAGCGATGGCGGAGTGGGCGGATTGGTTCATACAATTCCCTGCTTTCACCTATCTCAGGGTCTATGGCTATTCAGGTGCCCTGCTCATGTTACCAAGGTATCCGTCAGACGAGGTCGTCTTCATGGAGTTTTTGAGGCAAGCACACGATGTCCACATAGTCTTGAGGAACAGAAGGAAACCCTCCCTTCATTTTCCATTAGGGCTGGGAATTTATACATGCAGGATTGCTGCAGATGCGAAGACAATGGGAGATGAGTTGGATAAACTCGGCCTCAAGTCTTACAGTGAGAGACAATCATTTGATCCTCATGGTGTCTACACTGGCCGACTTGAGAAGAACTATGCTCATATATCCGCCCTTGAAGATTTTTGGGCTAATTGTACAGATGAGTTCGAGGTGCAGAGGCGTAGTTACAACAGACTCACTCTCCACCAGATGAAGGACTGCTTAAATGAAGACATAGAAGGGTTATCAGATGATGATGAGGATGTGCTTCTCCCGATGTATACTCAGAAGCGAATAGAAGATCAGCCCCTTTCACAAGTTAACTGGGCTAATAAAGAATCCCTCTCAGTTGAAGATAGGACAAGACAAGTCCTTGAGCATAGCAAGGTTTTCCTAATCCTTAAGAGGAAAAACTCCATTCCAGTAGCAGAGCCGCCAAGGACAATTCCCTCTTCCTCCAAAGCACAGTCAAAAGGAAAGGGCAAAAGTTAGTCTCAAGAAGGCGTCAAAGGTAGTAGATGAAGTAAAAATGTAAGAAGAAGGTTAGACTTCTCAGGCATATTCATACAGGAGCAACCTACAGTTGTAACAGAAGCTCCCTCACGGCGAGCCATTACCGCCAGCGAAGGGAGCCGCCTTCAACACATGTTCCTGTACCTTTGACGGGTTCTTCACCAATTCACATTGATCTTGATATCGAAGATGATGAAGAGATCGCAGCAGTACCTCCTGAGGAAGTTAGTAAAGATACTACAGTGTCTTGGCTTGAGAACTCCTTAGGAAGGGTTAGGAGAAGGCCTTCATATCAAGTGAGTGTTGATGATCTCGATAATATTTATCAGGAACCTCCTAAGAAGAAGGCAAGAAATAGGGATTTCACTTTGATAGGAATCTGGAAATACTTGAGATAGTCATAAGGCTGCATTGCTGAGAAGACAAAAGCGAGGGGATAGGAGTGAATATGGATGACTTACGTCATGGTCAAGGCAGCAGTAGAAATACAGAGACATGAGGATGTGGAGTCTTTTCAAAGGAGTTGTCCGAAACCTTAGGAAAGTGCTTGGGATGGAGAAGACAAGGCAGCCCTCAAGGCTGAAAATCATGACTTCCGGGGAGCTTTATATTTCTAACTTGTCCATGGTTCTTCACTTAGGCAGCGGTTTGCTGCCCGAGATCTTAGAACACCGGTGATCATGGCGGTTGAGACGAGCTGAAGTCATTTTAATAAGGAAAAGCTTCGAGGTGGTCGAGAGCTTCATTGTCAAAGGAAAGAAGATCTTATACCGGATGTTCCGGTTAAGAAAGCTCATGAGCTTCGTCCAAGGTATTATCAAGGGTTTGAACAAACAGCGGCTGAAAATAAGACAAGGCATAGAATCATCGTGTTGATTTGAACCACGACCCTATGGTTGATAGTCTCAAAGAACATACAAAGAGACAAATCTGCTTGGAAGCGTCATGTTTTCAAAGTTAAAACCTATGAGGATATCCGAGGAATTCATCGCCTATAGACAAAGGGTGATTGAAGCTCTTCTTTTCATCAGTGAGTTCATCACAGAGATTCCTTCTCAGTACAGTCTTGAAGATGGTTCCTACGTCAGGCTTGATGAAGTGCAGGATCAATTTCAAAGTGTTGTTCGCAGTTGCAATCCAGTTGGCGGAAGGATAGGTCATATTTTGATGATGTTAGCAAAGTTTGAGAAAGAGTGGCCAATGAGGTCGAAGATTTCCTTAGGTCAGTTGTAGATGGTGAAGATATTTTAGAAAAACGGTGTTTTGCTATTGATGGCATAGATGCACCGAACCAGGACACAATTTCTAACTTTCTAGCGGATGTGATCGAGCTTTAAAACAACTTTCTTCCAGAAGCTTTCTTCCTGCTTTCTTTCTATTCTTGGTGCAATTCTTATCCATTCTTTGAAAAGAGAAAGAAGATAAATGTAATAGTTGGCGTTCCTTTTTGCTTTCTTAGGTGTTAGATGTTATCTTCTTTCTAGATTTAGTAATAAAGCTTGCTTGCTGAACAAGCCCTAAATTGTGAAAGTAAGGAGATTTTAGGGTTCCCTACTCCTCTGCTTCTCTATAAATAAGAGCCTTTGCTCATTAGTTTTCTTGAACCATGCTAGTGATAACAAAATTTGAGCCTATTGTGCCTTCTATTTGTTATTCAAGTGTTGTTCGATTGTGTTGTGATAGCAAATTGTTGAGCCTCTTTAGCCAACAAGGAGTTAGTGTGATTGCTGTTTCTATTGTGTAAGAACAAGATTGCAAGCGTCTTTAGCTGCAATTTCTTGTTCCAAGCATGTTAGAAGTGAATTTTGTTCCAAAAGTTTGAGTAATAAAATCATGAGCCTCCTTTTCCTTAATATAACATCTCAGATTTCCGTTATTTATGTTCTACTTTTATGATCTTGATTTCAACTTGCATTGAAGTGTGTAGATGTTTGTTGAGAGAGAGTTTATTGAAGTATTTTGTCAGAAATCAACCTCGTTCATTTCTAGTTTCTCTTGCTCTACTTATTACTTGAGAAGTTAGAAACGTCTTTAGTTTAAGTTAGTCGTAGTTGAAGGTCTTAAAACAGAAAATCTCAGCTGTGGCGTTTGTGTTTAATAAACCTTGTGCTCTAAGCTGATCAAAAAGATAGGCAACTTAGTTCTTAGTTTACTTTCTTTCAACACCATCAGCAAGAGGGAGCTTCCCCTCCTAATTTGAAGAGCAGTTTGTCTGTGCATAGTTGTCCGTTTCAAATACGCATTCCAGAGGTGCGAATTTAAACGCCAACACTTTTAAATGTGTTTTTTTATGTTTTTGGATTCACTCAACCATGGCCGAGTCTAGGGGTCAGGACTCGCCTAGACCTGGTGAGTTTGGTGAGTACTCGGCCCCTGAGTCTGTTGGACCCGCTAGCCCTCACTTGCCCCGCAACTTGCCTAAACTCGCCGATTCTTGGCGATTCTTGGAACTATGCTCCACATACTCGAAATTACTCTTTATTTTAAAGCTATAAAATTGGGCAAGAGTGCCTTCACTTTACTTCTCTTCTTTTGATGCTTCAGATGACTCTTCTTCTTTTTCTTCCAAATCAGATTGCTGGTTTGATTTTTCTGATGCTGATTCATTAGCTGAATAGATCTCTTTGATGAGATTTTCCCTTCTCAAAGCACTTATGGCCTAGGGCCCATGGCTCCTTGCAAGTGAAGCATAGTTTCTTCTTTCTAAGCTCATTACGAAGGTCATCATTCATTTTTGTTATGGTCTTTTTTGATTGATTTGAATCTCTATGAAAATACTTATTGTCCCTCTTGTGTTGGAAGGTTCTTGATTGGAATTTTTTTCTTGGAGCAGAAAGCTCCATGCTCCTTTCCTTCCTTGTATCCTCTTGTAGAGTTGGTGGGTCAAAGTCTTTAATTCATCCTCTAATTGGCTCCATTAGTCTTTCACTAAAAATGACCACAAGTGTCCTCTTTGTGATATTTGAAACCATAACAGAAAGTCTTTGGAACTTTGAGATGTAGGCATCAAGGGTTCCATGTTGTCTTAATTGGTCTCTGAATTGCATCTTAGGGTCCTTCTTGTCAAATCTCTCGATGATCTTGTTTGTAAACTCATCATAGGTGGTGATCGAATTGTGGCCTAGTGTCACCAAGCCATGGTACCACCATTCGTTTTCCACCCCATCCAAATACAATGTAGCAAACTTAATTGCATCCTCCTCTAGCATGGGTCTCAGAGACATATAATTATCTAGTTTTTGAACCCAAGAATGAGTTGTGAACTTATCACTTCCATCAAAATGCCCTAAAGTCACTTTTCCTAGAGCTTGTTGATAGTCCCTTTGCATTATAGGACCTCGGTTCTCAAATCTTCCACCACCTCTCTTCTTCTGGTTCATGAATTGCTCTAAGGTCAAGATGTCATGGATTTCCAATGGAAGAGTGACATATTCCGCATAGCTAGCACTCACTTCTTTTGCCATTAGAATTTGGCTTCCAAAATAATTTCGACCTCCTCCCTACAAATGAATGTAGGTTGGAGTGGTCTAGGAACAAACCTAGAAGTGGTGCCCATAATGTGACCATTGTTACTTTGATGGTTATTGGTGTTTGAACCACTAGTTTCACCATTTTGAATTGGAGTTTGAGGTATCTTCTAATTCAGTTTGAACAACACCTGTGACATCATGTTGAGCATGGCATCAAACTTTCTCTTAGCTCTAGCATTTGGACTATTTGGTGGGGTTGTTTCCTTATACCTTTTAGACATGTTTTCTAATGAAACCTCAACACTCTCTATAGGATTCTAACAGGTTGCTAGAACACCTGGAAAGGTCTTCTCAACTAGGGTTTTAGGAAATTGATAGAGCTGCCTTCTTTGTTATCTATTGTAATATCTCAATTCTCTATCACTCATAGAGAAAGCTACAATTGCATAGTAATATTAGAAGGCATAGGCTGGCAAGATCTCCTAGCTATGATATCGCTATAATAACCACCTTTTTAAAAAAAATTTGGTTAGCTCAATTGTAAACAAAATGCATAACAACTTCCTTTCCACTTTTTGACCACCTAGATCCTAGGAACGACAAGGTTAGAGCATACAGTGTTCTAGATAGATACAAACTAAAATCAACTGTTGAAAGGAAAGGCATCAGGAGGCAAGCCAACCAAACCACTTATCTAGTGGGATGCATATGCAATATAGGAAAGTAAGCATCCACTTATCCAACGAGAATTACAATGCATTTCCACTTTTCAATGGGAAAGCTTAAAGATGCCAGAAATGAGAAATAGGATCTTCCACTTATTTAGTGGTAAGAAGTCACTAGCGGGGTAAGTATCAACAATAGATTGAATCCACTCACTGGTGCTACTACCATCCAGTGTTACAATTCAAGTGCAAGAAATTATATGAATTTAGTGGTAAGACCATCCAAAGCACTACAATATTAGTCCTTGAGCATTTTTATCATCAAATGAAATGGATTAGTTGTTGATAGGGTAAGTTGGTAATAACAGTCACATATCATCTCCAAAACAACTCCAAAAAGAAAGAAAAATCACCAAATATGTAAAGCCAACCAATATACCTTATAACATCAGTGTTGGCATGAACTTGTCAAGACTCGAAGTCACACAATAGGCGCTGCAAAATAGCTGGTCTGATATGACTGATTATAGGTCAAAATAACATCAAAACTCATCAAACCCCCTCCAAAAACGGCAAAGAACACCCTCAAACATGGATCTGCAATATCATACACCCTCAACACCTACTAATAGCCAACAATCACCATGAAAAGAGGGGTGATTCATGCCTGGAAGCTCACACCTAGCCTGCAGGTGGTACCGCCTATACTTGGGCCATACTATTCCTGCATTTGCTTTGGTCCTTGGCCTTTACCTTTATTGGGTCATGTTTAGAAATTGGGAACTCATCGGAGGTTCCCATGGTTCTAGGAACCATGGGAAGCTCTGATGCCTCATTATTTGGATTTCTTTATCCTCCTAGCCTTATCCTCTTTCTTGGTTTCTTTTCAATTGAGGCTCGGACCTAAACTAGGAACATGGAACCTTTTCAGAGGTTCCCATGGTTTCGAGAACCATGGGAAACTTCTAGATTTCCTTTTCCTTTGCTTTTTCTTTCATTTCCCTTCATCTTTTTTCCCCAACCTTGGCCATTTTTTCTTCATGTCAAGGGTTCACAGGGAACTAGGAACTTTCAAAGGTTTCGATGGTTTCGGGAACCTTGTCAAAGGCCAACAAGGTTAAAAGAACTAGCCAAAGCTCCAAATTTTAATAACTTAGCCATTTTTGCCACAAATTTTTCCAAATTTGAATTGGAAATACCCATTTGTGCACTCTACATTGTAGGAACCTCAGACAACCCTCACACTTAGCCAATTTTTTGGATTTTGAATTTGAGTAACTGACTAAGGACATGGGAGAGGGATATCACAACCTAGAGGCACAAATTGACATGAACAACCCATCTAAGTCTCTCAGATCAGTTATAACTAGTGGGAAGATACAAGGGGGGGTACAAAGTGACAAGTAGGAAAGTATATAGTGTGAGTTGTTACCATTAAATTTTAAATGTAGGCTATAATTGAATTTGATGGTCACCTTTTGACCAAAATTTGACCATTAAATTATGGAATTAATTTTTTATTTAACAAAAAATTACAAACAACCAACCCTACTAATTTTTTCAAGATCTTTCAAAAAATGTAAAAAAAAAAATAATTTCGAAAATCGTGGTGTTTAGAGTATATTAATAAAATATTTTGACCCAACTTTGACTACTAAATTATGGAATGTATTTTATCTCTAATACTAAATTACAAATAAATGACCCTACCTAAGTTTTCACAGAATTTCCAACAATGTAAATCTATTTAAAAATTTCCGAAATTTGCTTTGTTTTTGCATTTAGTTGAAGCTTTCTTTGTTGTGTATTTCAAAACCGCCAAAAAAATCAGGTCCACATTTACAATGGTTTGTAAGTTATGATGAAAACAAAATTCTTGGCCCAAATCATAGCTCTGATACTACTTGTATGATATTCTTGGAAATACATGCAAAAATCAACAAACAATAGACCACTTCAAGGAGGTGACCTCTAATAATAATAATTTTTTTTTGATTATTTTCTAATTATATGTTATGATGTTTTGGGAAATTTTGTAAAGTGCCTTGCCAAAACTGATCATAAACCCCTGAATTTCTGCCTTAGGTATTTTGACAAACACTTGTCTTGCAACCTTCTGTCTTGCTGGTAATGGTTTTCAGTTTGTTTTGTTTTGATTTTGGATGGATGCAAATGAAGTTTTAATGCTTCTTAAATGATGCTAGACAACTATCAAATGAATAGAAATGATGTGCACAATATTTTTGTATTTTCCAATGCATATATATGACTGAAAATGACTACTGATAATTGACAATTTAGCAAACACTTAGCATGCATCTACTTAAGCTGATATGAAGGTACAACAACTTGACATTATGTCAACAATTTGCAGCCAAACATCAACTCCTCTATTTGACATTTGTAATGAGCTTACAATGCTGGAAATCAACTACAATTAACACCAATAACATGTCTCCTTATTTCATCGACTAGGCTAAGATAGATTGCAATTACAATGAAATATTGCTGCCTTAGGACAGCGACCAAACCATGCAAAAATGACTGCAATTTGCAATGACAATTCACTGCATAAGACAACGAATTATCTACTACAATATTAATGACTCACAATGCAAATAAGAACTTGATTTCACTGACACAGATTGGAGACTACTGAGATGCAAATGCCAATCAAACCACGTTGTATCTGCCTTGTTTGGAGCTGGAAATTGACACCTAGACAGTGGGAAAGCCAGTGATCAAGATGGGAACCTCAAATAATTTTTATCTGATTTTTTATCATCAAATCATCCCTCCTTAAGGCAGCGCCAACACTCTCCTAGATGTCACGATTTTTCCCTTGCAACCTTGACTGAAATCGCACCCTTCAAACACAAAATTGTCTCCTCCAAATCGTCCTCTCCTTGACTGGAATTTATCTTTACAAAATCTGAGAATGTGATGCTCCCAATCGATTCTCCATGACAATAAAAAATTTGGTCAATGCTTCCATAAATCGAATTCTCCACATTTGGCTCTTGGCCACAAAATTTGCACAATGAAAAAGACTAAAATATCTCCTTCTCTCAACTCCAACTAAGATTGATATCTCACCATCGAAACTGGTACCTTAGAGTCTTCAAACCCTCAGAAAATCAAACAATCAAGCTTCACCAATGCTGGTATGTGAATATGCAACCCAAGATATCCCAATTAGTCTCCAACAAGCTCCTTATAAAGAATTCACAATCACCTCCAAGAAGCTTATAGAAAATAATAATATTTTATTCTCCAAGTGACTTTATAATATAACATTTTATTTTAGTCACTTTATTATTAAATTAATTAAATATAAAGTCATCTTATGATATTGTATTTTTGAGATAACTTTACAAATAATTAATTTAATATTTTATTCCCTTATTTCTCTTTTTAACCTTCGAGAATAAATGAAGGCAAAAATAATATCCAGGCTACTGAGAAGGGGTCATTACAAATTTCTTCTCTTCCTTATTTTATGCATAACTATGTAGGTCCATACCCCTTCATCCTAACTAAGATATCTTAAAAATATGTCATGTCCCTGAAATCATAGCACCAAAATAACACTAAAGTACAAATAGCAAAATCAAATAAATATCAAAATGGAAATATAAGTAATCTCAATTTAAATATTATTATTATAATTATAATTATCTGGGATAATATTATAATTATAATATAATCTAAACAAGTAATAATTCAAATATCATAAACATTATGATATAGTAAGTATTAAAAAATATATATAATTAAACAAACATCAAATAAAATTGTAAATATAAGAATATTCAAATAATAATAATAATTTAAATATTATAAGGGATATTAAGATATACAAGATTAAAATGAAACAAAACATAAATAATATATTATAATTATAATGAAATAAACAGCTGAATATAATATAAATATTGACAATTTATTACTATACAATAAAATAATGATAATCTAAGTTATCATTATATATGATCATATTGTAATGAGAACAGATATCATAACCATATAAATTAATAAGAAACCACCCTAAAGACCTCACAGGTGACTATATTAATATTTGAATATAAAAGCATCGATCTGAAGTTTGAAGGAGCAGCAAGTAGGGATCGAAGAACAGAAATTGACATATTTTACAAGGCAGTGATTTCATTCACTAAGAGGCTGCGATTCAGTATAAAAAGGAAGCGCTTATATTAAGACCATGTGAAACAATAAACGAAAGCATTTAATGGTAAACAAAAGAATAACAAAAGTCACGTATTTCTAAAAAGGCATATCTCTTGAAAAGGATGTCTCTTCATAGAGACAGAGAGAAATAAATGGAATAAGAAGTGTGTGGAAAGAGGGGGAGGAGGTACGGAATCAGAAGAGAAACACAGATTCAGGCTGCATTCAGAGTATATGGAATCGTGACTTGCTAAGGTCATAAGAGTAGGTAAAAGGGGATAGATGTGGTAAGTTCAGTTATAATGTACGTCAGAATTAGTAAGGTAGGATTCTTAGGTATATTTACTACTGTTGTTGCAATGTTAATTCGAGAATAGATGATAGGAAGATTTATCATTCTTGCCTCCAATAGCAAATAAGTTATAAATATAGATAATATATAATTCCATCTTTATGAAGATAACATGCAATAAGTAAATATAATAAGTAATAAGTATATAGTTACAGATGATATTAAAATAGAAGCACAATAAGTAACAAATATGTAAATATAGATAGTATGTTATTATTGATTGTGAGTAGAGGCAAGGTGAGGCCATAGATAGTATGATTATAATATCTTTTATTGTTAATTAGTAATTATGTTATGGGTAAAGGTAATGATAGGATCCATAGGCAATTGAATAATAGGTTAGATAAAATGCTATTACACTATCTTTAATGCATAATTGCTGATGGTAAGTTTCTTATTAACAAGTTTATATAGGTAACATTTCAGTGTTACCATTCATGGATATTTAATTATAGTACTAGATATGTATATGTATATGTATGTATGGGTAGATGTGTGAACTAGATATATACAATAATGATGCTTGCAACAACTATTAAGCATTATAAGTAACTATGGTAATTTAAATTAGTACAAATGATAGATTTCTTAAATGATTGATTTACACTAATGATATCTTCTATGTGTGAAGACCAGATTGATTGGGAATGAAAGACTTCAATCAAGGTTTCAAATTAGTTGAAAAGTACTTGCTAACTCATTTATCATTTGGAAATTAAGGATTTTGAGAAAATTTAGGGCATTCCCAAAAGGGGTCATTACAAAATAACTAAAACTAATAAATGAAACTATTAAGGTTAAGAATGTTGTCCATAATTATCCTTATTATACTTAGCAATATGTAATAAACCTGATTCTAAATTTACCATGAAACAACCACTCAACAGTAAACTTCAACCCAAAATATTAAGAGTTAATGTAAACAAGACATATCAATATCAGATCACTGAGAAGATCAAAATACTGAAGGACAAAAATAGCGCCCAGATTTCTTTTGCATTAATTCATAACATTGTTCCAGGCAATTACAAAGGTCCTTTGAACAAAAATAAGATCTCGATGTATATTGGAACTCAACCTAGAATTTAGCGTCGACACCCATACATTGCAGATCATAGTAGGAGGTAAAGATGCACTCCCAAACTATGCTATCCCGTGGGTATTTCAATCCCGAAATAAACAGGAACGCCTCAAGTACGAATATATCTATATGGTATGCACGAATCCTCCCGGATCACTTCGTAACTAATTAGAGATGAGATCATGTCTTTTTCTGCAGGCGATTGCGTGTGTTCAACAGATGAGGCTTCAGGTTTATGATTCTCTGTCGCTACTGATGGAAGACATTCGAATGGCAATGCATGAAATTCCCAAATCGATGACTCCTGTGGCTGTACTCCCGTGAAGTGTCGCTTGGCCCGCGATGAATGGTGGAAGCTCGAACCAATCTTGTGGGCGCCGCACAGGAACACTTGGTAAATACTCCTACGATCATAAACAAAGTGGGAATGAATGGAACGAAGGGAAAGGGAATCTTAACACGAATTCCCTCAAGCCTGTAGCTACGCCCAGTACGTGAGTGTTGCGCTAGAGCAACTGCCTCCTCTGCACTCTCAGCAAGACATGAAGTCCAAAATCCGTGATGCCTAGAGAAGGTAAGGAGCTCCAAATAAATACTAATCTGAGTTGCCCACATGAAATGGTCGGCCAACAGGAGAAACAATTCAAAATGATCTTGGGCGCCGAAATCCAAAAGTGAGTCCGCAAGATAAAATTTAAATTTATTATTAAATATTTAATTTTATTTATTATTATTTATTTAATATTATTTTAAATTCAGATTGGTGTTTAAAAACACCATTAAGAACTTTCCCTCCAAAATAACTCATTACACAATATGGAATATTAGGATCATAACAACACTATTGAAAGCTAATACTCACAAACTTGGAGCCCAACACTACAACATCTTCAACATAATGCCTCAGTCTCAAATTACATCAAGAAGCATTACACAAAGTGTTCATCATTAATAGGGAATCACCTTCCCCAATTAGTTTGTCAATCCCTCTTGAAGTTGTAGTTGCCATACCTGCCACTAATACTTCCCCTTTGACCTCATTGTTAGTTCTGATCCCCTAGAAGAGGGAGCCACCATACATAAGTTTACTATTTGCACTACTTAAAACAAATCGAAGCTAGGAGTTCCTAGGTTACCCCGTGAAGAACCATCAAAATTTAGTTTCACAGAATCTTCAAGAGGGGGAACACACTATTTTCCATGAACATTTATAACTTTTTGATGGCTATTATTATCTCCAATGTTATTTTCTATTAACCCATGAATAGGGGAAAAAATAGTATTTTTGTTCATAAACAATAACTTAAATCAATGTTAAAATTAATGTAATTCAATACAATGCTATCAAAACATGCTTAAAAACCTAAATCTAATATTTTGGAATGAAATTCCATTAATGCAATTCTTGGATAAAAGAAAATAAAATAAAGAAAATAATTCTGACCTGGAATCTTGAAATTGCTAAAATTTTCTTCTTAGATCTTCTTCAAACTTGTTCAACTTCACTCAAACAAACTTGGAATGCTATGTGAGGAAATGTTATGGGAAAATTTTCTTAAAAACACCAAAAAATTATGTTTTTACAGTGTTTTTCTTGTTTTTTTTTCTATGTTAGACTATAAGCTACTTTTGGAAAGTTTAGGATGTAGGTTCACCAAGTGCTTGTGGTAAGTCTATATTGCAAACTCACAAAAATTCAGAAATGGTGAGTGTTGAGTTTGTCATTAATTTACTCAGTCAACAAAATTTTGTGTGAATACTTGTGAGTTTGATGATTACTTGATGAATTTGAAAACTATGGTTGGCCCAAGATGGTGTTGGCTAGAATAGTGGTACTATTGTACATCATTGGTTAGGCCAATAATGTCAGCTATATGTAGGCCAAAAGGAAAAAGAGTTCTAAAAGGAGAATCAGGAAATCAAGGAGAAAAATTTGTTAATAAGATGGAAATATGAAGGTGATAGTAGCGAAAATAGAAGATGACATATTTCTCAGAAAGTATCACAAGGCGGTGCACCTCAATTTTCTTTATGCATGAACATATGCTTGGATAGATTAATCTGCTAAGAGGTATTGCTTGAGAAAGGTGTTAGTGAAGCAAAGTTAAGGTGTATACGTATGCCTCCTTGAAACTCATCACAAATCACAATAGTGTAGCAAGTGATGGCACTTCATGTGAAACATTCAATGATTGTTGGCTACGGACTCAATCTTGACATTTGCAAACCTTTAGTGCATGTAAACAAGGATTTGTCTTGGGTGTCAAGACCTGCAATAAAGAGTAGTTGTGTTGATGAACACTTTTGGGAATTTACCAAGCAAGAATCTTGTCCTTGGTCAAGCCCTTGGATCTGATTTAAACACTTTTGATAAATTTGGAAACTATAAGCAATAACACAAATGAAAATGATGTGGTTGTGGTAGTGTGGAATAAATTAGAACTTGAAATTTGAACAAAGAGATGCAATGACCAAGTGTGAAGCTAAGGTTTTTTAAATTGTTGACAAAGAGGCCAATACAATTGAAAAGGTTGTTGCAAAATACTGTGATGACAGTAATAAAAGTGATGTTGAGTGGCACAATGCTAGGAGTGGTTCTAGATGAGGGGGATTTTTGGATGAGAAATGATGATTGATAATGACCTAGGGGTGATGTCCTTGTATACACCACATAAGCACATTATTTTTAATTTTTTATTGTAGAAGCCAACACATAATGGCTAGTTGAAACTAAGTCAATGTAATAACACCCCTATATATTTTCTTGAATTTTTTTTTGACAATAAATTTACAACTTGTTATCATGGAATCTAGCAGTGCTCATTCCACGGATAACCCCCCTATGAAATTCGTCTGTTTCATAGGTTCGTGATGCTCAAGCACACAAAATGAAGTAATTTTCAATCCATCTCGAAGTGCGTTCCAAAGTCTCAAATAGTCTGTTTGAGCGTCCCTCTGCGTTTGTCTATCGAAGACCTTCGAAACGAATACCTTTGCGCACTCTCAATGTTTATACTTAGTGAAAATTGTGAAAAGTGTAAAAGCTTCAAAAAAAGCGCTCTTACATATTGAAAAAAATTTCTGTGTAAAAAGTGCAAGGGCGCTAAAATTCAGTGCCTATGCACTTTAGTGTAAAGTCAGTTTGGTGCGCAAGCGCTGATTTTTAGCGCTTGTGCACCAAGTCTCCATACTTAACCATTTTAAAGGCTAGGTGGTGATTTTTCAATGTTTTGCACTTTTTCCAATTTTCTCCACTTTTCATTCCTTAATTAAATGCGCGATTTGAGTTTTTTTATTTTACTTATGAATCACTTAAAAGTGATTTTAGGTTGACTTTAATTCATTCTTGTCTCCTTTCATTCACTTCTTATTGCTGGGCGACTATCTTGCTCCTTGCAAACCTGCGTTTTGAGGATCTCCAAGCTTTTTCGAGCTAGGTTTTTGTGGTTATTCCAGGTACGTTGTTTTTGTTTTCTCTTTCATTGCTTTGCTTTGGTTTGTGATTTTCGTTTGGTTTCTAAATACGTTTTGAAGTTTTGATTTCTTGTTAGTTTTCCATCATCTTTTCTCTCTTTCTCAATGCATTTTTGTCTTCATTCAAATCTTTCCCCTATCCACATGTCGCGCATTGGGCTTTCATTTTTTCCTAACGCATTTTGGTTTCCAATCGTGCCCTCTGCTAAGTCATGATTTTTCCTCACTTTTGGTTGGGGTTTTAATTTGTTTGTTGCTTGCGCCCTTGTTTGTCTTTCTTCCATGTCATTTTGATTTCTTCTCTTTCTCATGTCATGTCTTTCATTTCTCTCTTTCCAAGTTCTTATCTAAATGTTCAAGCAGGCGCAAGCTTGAATGAACTCGTTCCAAAGATCTTGCCATATCAACTTTGAAAGACCCACTCAAAATTCTCGAGCGGGGTTTTTAAACGCCATTGCACCTTTGATCTTTCACTAACTCCAGACAGGTGTAGGAACAGTGAAAATCACCGCCCCTACACGGAGTAACCTTCTTTCAAAATACCCAAGCGCTAATTAAACCCACCCTTGCACCTGCTATTGAAATCTCCAAGAGGTTAAGTGTCAGGGTGCTGATTTTCAACATCTTGACACATTTTGGAAAACTTTCCCTCTAGGTGCAAGGGTGCTGAAAATCAGCGCCCTTACACCTGAAGTCATCTCTCTTAAGTGCAAGGGTGCTGATTATCAGCGCCCATACACTTTTGACAGTTTTTGTCTTCAACTCTTCAAACTTGTTCTATCTTCGCTCCAAACCCCATTTCTTCGCTTCTGCATCGTTTTCTGTGCCCCGTCGCTTGTTTCACGCTTGCCCAACATCGTTGCTCGCTTCACACATCCCAATGCTGCTTTTTTGTGTAACGTTTGTTGATTCACCATCTTTGTAGTTCCTTTTTAGATCTCGTCGAGGGATCGTCGAAGTGACATCTTTTTGATCCAGTTGCTCCTAGATGACAACCAAGAAGCCTCCATCATCTTCTAAGGCTAAAGGAAAAATGAAATACAAGGCACACATTGTTATCACGGAATCTAGTAGCGCTCGTTCCACGGATAACCTCCCTACGAAACTTGTCTGTTTCCTAGGATTCGTGAAGTTCAAGTACGCATAACGAAGTGATTTTCAAGGCACCTCGAAATGCGTTCCTAAGCCTCGAATAGTCAATTCGATTTTTCCCCCATGTTCGCCTCGCGAAGACCTTCGAAACGAGATCCTTCGCGAAGTTTCCTTTGTTATTATAGTGAATTCACGAAAGGAAAATCTTGAGTGTATGAAAAAGTCGGCTCGCCTGAAGCCAAAATTGGCTAAGTGCGGAAAATGCAAAGAGCTAAAATTTAAGCGCCCACGCATACGATTGAAATTTCTAAAAAATGCAATAAGCTAAATTTTAAGCCATTACACCTATTACGCCATAGACTTTTTATGGCTTTGGTACGTTTCTTCATGTTTTTGCATTTTTTGTCAATCATGCCACTTTTCGTGCCTAAATTTATTGCTCGACTTGAGTTAGGTTTTTAATTTTCCTTTTCACTTAAAGTAGCGAATTAAAGCCATTTTTATTGTTTGTATTTTTTATATTCTTTTCTCTCCTCTTAGTGAAGCTTCTCAAGAAATTTCTTGAAGAAAAGCGTTTTTGAAGATTTTAAGCATTTATTCTTCAGCGATCTTAGCGTTCATTGATACAGTAAGTGGTTTTGCTTTGTCTTTATTCTTCTTTCATTTGTATTTGTTCAAGATTAACTTACACGTTTTTTTTTTTTTTTTTTCTTCATTCGCGTTTTCTTTCCCTACGCATTTCTTCTCTCCATTCGCGTTTTGTCTCCACACGTTGATGTTTCCTCTTCCTCTCTTCGCGTGTTCCTCTTCATTCGCATTTTTACCTTCGCATTTTCTATCCATTTTTTGTTTTCATCGCATAATGAATGGCGAACTTATATTTACCTTCGCATTTTCCATCTTGCCTTTCTCTCTAACGTTTTTGTGATTGTTAATCACGTTATTCATGCCGCAATTCTCCATTCGTTTTGATACGAACTTTGAGATCTCAAAGAGGGTTTCTGTTTGAAAGTTTCTTTAGCAATTGAATGCGTATATAATAATGATGAATTGCAACCCTATCCAAAGGAAAATAAAATTGTCTTTAAAAGCTTTCATGTTACAAACAACTCCTTGCCAAGCATGAGCGCTATTTCTATCCAACCCTACATCTGTTTTTCAAAATGTGCTCAAATGCTGAAGCGCCAAATTTTAGCGCTATAACATATTGAAGCTTGTTATATTTTCTAACTCTCAGAAATGTAAGGGCGCTAAAATTTAGCGCCCTTGCATCAAAAGTGCATTTCCAGAGATGTAAGGGCGCTGAATTTTGGCACCCTTACACTTTTTCCAAGTTTTCGCCAATCCTTTCCGAATGAGTTTCATTATCAACCAGTGCACTCCTAAGCCTTGTTTTTCTGCCTTTGTGCATCGTTTTGCGTTCCTCATCATCCGCTCCATGCTTTCCCATCCTCGTTGCTCATTTTGCGCTTTCCCATGTTTCCTAACAATTAATGATTGTTCTGGCTAAACGGATTGCAGTCTCTTTTCAAAGATCGTCAAGTCAAGAGTGATCAGAGTTCTAGTTCTTTTTGATGACTGCTACTAAGCCTCCTTCTTCTTCGAAAGCAAGAGGCAAGATGAAGTACAAATATCAAGGTGTTTATCCGCCGACTGTAGTGCTCTCCAAGGTCGAAGAGATAACAGACACGGAGGTCGGTCATCAAGACTTGATTGATTTCGCAAAGAAAACAGAGATGAAGCCTCTTCCTGATTCAATGAGAGCAATCATACACAGCAACCTTCATTTGGTGACAATGTTTCCTACAACTGTGCACAATACAGAGTTTTTTCTTCAGGTTGCATCTCATTACATTAGAGAAAGTAGGAGTGTGATCGATTCTTCCGGGCACGAGATTCTGAGACTCGACCCTGATTTCTTTGATATTGTCTTCAAGGTCCCTCATATGGAGAAATACATTGACATCTCTATATCAAAAGCTCAGGAGATCTTTGATGCTGATCCCAATAAAGCTAAGCAGTTGATAAACACACAATGGTTAAAGAAGCCTAGATCATCTGTTTCCAGATGGCCGAAAGGACTCCTGAGAAGTGACTTCAAAGATGACGTCAAGGATATGATCACATTTCTAAGCAGGGTGAAAGGCTTGCCAGAATCATCCACTTTTCACGATTGGATGTATGAATACATCGGGGATCGCGAAGACTTGTGCTTCTAACGTAGCAAACGGTACGTTTACGCGGATCCAACATTGATAAAGCTACGGAACGACTTTGTGCCTTCGTGAGCTTTCCCTTTTTAATTTATTTATTTGTTGTTAATTACTTCTGGTATCTCTACGCTTCGCTTTGATGAGATAGAGATATTGGTAATGCGCCTAGTTGTTAGTTTAAGGTTATCAGGAATTGTGAACTTCCAGCGGTGAAGCATTGTAAACATCTTCTCTGAAAAGAGAAGGATAGATATAACACACCCCCTCCCGTGGGATTTAAATTGTACATTTGTAATTGCTTGTTTGATTTACAATAGTAAACACGTTAAGCGATGAAGCCTCCCCTTTACCGAGGAAGGGAGATTTACATCTCACATAGGCGTAGGCGATGTCAAGTTGTGTAATCTATCGAGAGTTGATTACATAATTTTCACCCAACAGTTTTTTGGCGACTCCGCTGGGGAACCTACATACGCAATCTAAGCCTCACGGTTCGGATTGAAGTAGATAAGTTTCCTTTTTCTTGCTGTTCTTTTGTATATTATTAACGCTGTAAGACCCTTTGTATTCAGATCTACATTCTGGCGGACCGAATATATACAAGAGGATTGAGGGCTCAAGGAATAATAGATCCACTCTTTGAAGAGTTGTTGCAACGTGACTTTCCATTTACTCTTCCACGAGCAAGGTCACCACTGCAACGGGCTATAAGCTTCCCTCCACGTAGCCAAAGATCTCCTATCCCAAGTGTTTGGTCAGTTTATCGCAGGCGTCCTGTTCAAGTACTTGTTGTGCAACCAGTCATGGCCGCACCACCTACAGGACCATGGGGAAATGCTTTTGGTCCCCTGGTTTATTTCATGGCACGCACGGCTGCTTGCGTGTGTAATGTCCCCTTCTCCAAGCGTCGTTCGGCGCGGCCCAGTTGGCCTTTTTCACAGCGGAAGCAGAGCTATTTGGAAGGTAAAATTAGGGTTTCCTATTTGCAGGGAAGTCATTGCTCGAGATGGTGGATTCAATGGCCAGTTCATGGGTTTTTGGAGAAGCCGGCGGTGGTGTTCATCTCGGCTTTCTGAGCACTTCCAGGAATTTACTATTTTTAGTAAATTCTATTTTTGGCAGCTTTCCAGATGAGTTCAGCTCGGTTGACTTCCTGCTTCAGTTTGGTCAGATGTTTGGCTTAGTATTGGCTTCAGGGCACCTTCAGAGGGATAAGCTAAGTCATTTAATTAAAAAGTCACGTTTAAATATTATATTTTAACGATGACCATGGGCCTAGATTAATGACTTAAAGATGTTTTTAAAAAAAAGGGGTCTTTGAGGGTGGCGCCCTCATTAAAAGAATATTTTAATTATTGCAAAGTCAAAGCAAGGATATGAAGGGCGAAATTATCAAAGCATGATATTTATTTAAAATATCAAATCTTAAGCCATAAAGGAGAAGTACGCCATCTTGAGGAGATGAGAGGTTTTGACCTAAAAGCTGATTTTAGGGTTTCGTGAAGTCAAACGAAACTTATAAAGAGGAGTCTTGTGCATCATTGTGGGCATCTTTGGACGACTATACTGTTATGCTGCCGGATTGGCTCTGGGACTGCTTCGAGGAATGAAGGCCTCCTAGCTTGGGCATCACTTCGTGTTTGGAAGACAACATCTAGTGGTGAATCATTGTACTGTGAGTGCATTTAGTTTGAGCATTGTGTTTAGCTTCTTGCATTGTTAAATCTGTCTTGGGCATTTTAGTGTTTCAGCATTTTAGCATCATTTAATACAGCAGATTGCATGTTTTATTCATATCTTGAAAAATACAAAAATAGTCCTTCTGGGTATCATCTCATTCTCTTTGTTTGTCAAGGGTAATCATATTCTCCAGTTTATAGATTTTCTAGTGCTTGCATTATTTTTAAAAGTGAAATCGCCTTTCTCAGCAAGGCCGTACCTTTTCAGCCTTCTTGGGATTCGTGCATTAAACATTCGTTGCATATTGAGTGTGGGTTAAGTTGCTGGGGTGGGCGCCATCATCATATTAGTCTTATGCATCTTAGTTTGGGCAATTTGAGTGAGTTATAAGGGAGATATGAGCATTTGAATCAATTCATAGGCTGCTGGTTTTAATTACAAAATACAGATTTGAGGAAAACAGAAAAAACAGAATGTTAATTACAATCCATGTAATGATTTGATGTGGCTTCTTGAACTCAGCCATGAGAGATATTATTGTATTGTAATGATTCATATTTCCAGCTCTAACATCTTGACAGGCGTATGATATTAAATTGTAAACTGACCAGTAGTACTGGCAGTCATTCTTCAGCTTGTTAATTTGAATTTGTAATGCTCAATTTCATTTGAAGTTTGTAATAGATAGATCTCCGCCCTATGGTCGCTACTTTCCCATCTTGGGTCAGCAAGCACATTCTGGGTGTCGAGTATTTCCAGTTTCAGCATTCATTTCAAGCATTTAATTCTGTAATCACTCCGTCATATGGTCGCCCCTCACTCCGCCTTGGATTGGGTAGCACATACTTGACGTTGAGTTCCTTTCTGTATTTAGAGTAGAGATCCTCTGACCAATGCTCGCCATCATCGGCGCCATTCTGGTTAGAGTTACTTTCTTGCACGTTTTGGTTTATCCATCTAACCTTAACGGGTGCACTTGCTTGTAATGTTGTAATCTGTTAATTGAAAAACGAAAAAATTTGGCTCGGAATATTTCCGCGTGTATCGGGGAAGCATCTTCGGAAATTTCAAGGTGATGGCAAGCAACACCCTAATGAGCATATATCTGCATTCTACATTGTATGCGGCGTTCTTGGCATTGAGCACGAAGATGTTTCTATAAGATTGTTCATTGAATCCCTTCAAGGGGTTGCAGCCGAATGGTTCTTTACTCTTCCCAATGCCTCTGTCACCAATTGGGCCACTCTTCGCACTAAATTTGAAGAAAGATTTAAGCCTGCTGAAGATTCACATGCTCTATTGGCACAACTCACCACCATGTGTAAAGAGGCTCACGAGCCTATGCACGAGTTTGTGGTGAAATTCAATAAATTGGTGACGCGGATCCCAAATGATGCAAGACCAACGGATCATAACCTAAAATGCTTCTTCATCAACACTCAATTACCTAAGGTGAGTTTTTACTTACGTAGGGAAAATCTTGTTAACGTTGAAGCAGCCCAGCAATTGGCTACCAGTCTGGAGGACGACATGATCCTTGCTGGAGAAATCAGGATGGGGACTAATGGAAATAAAAGGATGCAAGCCTCAGGATCTTCGGCGTCCAATGTTAGTACTCCCACTGCCAGCTCAAATTTTACAGATCCCATGATCCAAAGGTTGGCGAATGAAGTTTTGTCTCTTAAGAAGCAAGTGTCAAACAACAACAATGGTAACAACTACAAGGACGTCCCTAGGAGGACTTTCCCTAATTATGCTAGCAAAAAAAATCAGAATCGTCTCCCAGCACCTCCAGGAAGACTTACTCTGGAAGCCCCACCTGCTAACAATGCTGCCAGGTACTATGAGACTGAACAAGATGATTATGCTCAGCCCGAATATCCTGAAGAAGAAAATGCCGACCTCTTCCAAGAAGAAGAAATTGAACCGACTGGTGACTCCAAGATTAGCTATTTGCAAATGATGGAAGAAGAAGAAGAAGAAGAAGACGACTTGGTGACTGACACTTACGCTATTTTTACGCGGCATCAACAAAATCAACTTGACAAAGCTCAAGCTGCTGTTGTTCCAGAAAAAGAGAAGCCGCCAGTAACGATCGCCAAAAGAGGATCTCCCCTCCCTTGGCAACCTAAGAAAGCAGCAAATCCACAAGTGCACCTCATTCTCCTTCGTCAACTCCCGATATTCCTAAAGCTAATCCTCCCGTTCCAAAGACCAGTGTGCCTTTTGTGAAACCAATCAGTGAAGTTACGACTTCCAACCTACAAATTTCTTTCCAGGCTTTTGACATTATTGACCATGCCAAGAAGACCAAGGTTCAAATGTTTGAGGCTGAATACCTCAAAGCCAACCCCGACCAATTTGACAGGCTTGTCAAGTTCGTAAATGATAAAAAGATTTCCCCAAGTCGGGATACTCCTCCTGACATCCCAGTTACTCCTAAACCCAAAGTATCATAGAGTAACCTTGTATCTAATCCTCCAACCGCTTCCGGACGCATTGATCCGTTTTTCATCTCCCTACTTGTAAATGGTTTCAAGTTGAGTAACTGTGTCATAGACTCTAGTGCATCTGACAATGTGATGCCTGCCAAGGTGGCTACTGCGTTAGGCCTTGAAATGAAAAAAACCTTCAACCGTTGTTTTTCCATGGAGAATAAACAAGTGCCATTGATCAGTCAGATCAAAGATGCGCAATACGCATTTTTCGCATACCCGGAGAAGAAAATAAAGATGACGGTCCTCGTGGCCGATGTACCAGCTTCCTATGGTATCCTCCTCGGACGCAATTTCTACAAAGATTTTGGAGGAGAGCTAAGTATGGATATGTTTGAAGCAAGAATACCAGTAAAAGGTGTGATGCAAAAGCTGATTCTTGAAAAAGAATCAAAGTTTTCAGTTGTTGAGTTAGATGATCCCAGAGCTCAGATTTTGTTCAAATCATCGGGCGTGGGAACTTACTACCTACAGAAAAATGAGGTAGGAGAATCCTCGACTCAAAATGAGTTAGAGAAAGATGATATTTCTTCAACTTCAAATGAGACGTCATCTGGAGATTTGTCCATCTCCGATCATGAATCTTCGTCAGATGATGAAGTTTTGGACTTTGACACTATTCCAGTTGGTGATCCCAATGGTGTCTGGTTGCTCGAGTTTGATGGTAGCTACTCTTCGACCGGCTCTGGAGTAGGAATGGTTTTCATTTCGCCATCGGGAAATTTTTTCCCTTTCTCCTTCAAGCTGCAGTTTGATAACACCAATAACACTGCCGAGTATGAAGCCCTGTTGTTGGGAATGCAAGTTGCGTTGAAGAAAGGTATAAAAAATCTTCATGCACAAGGTGATGCCGAGCTGATAGTATGTCAAGTAAGAAATCTCTATCAAACAAAAAATGAGAGACTCAGGCATTATCGTAATCTAGTATGGGATTCCATTGAGGAATTCGAAGCTTTTGATATCTCTATTGTTCCCAGAGAATACAATACTAGAGCTGATTCCCTCGCAATCTCTGCCACGCTCTTGGTGCCACACAAATAATTTCAAGGTTCTACTTACACCATAGAGTTGGTTTTCCGCCCAAGTGTACCTGATAATTCAGAGAACTGGCAGATTTTCAATGACGACCATCAAATTATCGCCTTTCTTGACAAAGCAGAGAATTTTGATGAGTTGTATTTTAAGGGTAGCGATTCTCCGCTTCGAGAATCCGTGTCCAATATAGATCCGGTTACAGGTGAGGAATATCTGCAACTCAAAGGGAATAAGATCCCCAAAGGATTGGTATCCTTGGAAAAGCTTTTTGACAAGCATGATCGCCACATGAAGAAGCAACTCTCAGATTCTGACTCATCAAATGAAGTGGAATAGATTAATTTAGGAATTGAAGCCAATCCTAAGATGGTCAACATTGGAAAATGTTGCACGGCCGAAGAAAGAAGACAGTTTGCTCAGCTACTGCAAGAGTACATTGACGTCTTGGCATATTCATATGACGATCTAAAATCATTTCGGCCTAAGGAAGTGCAACATGACATTCCTCTCAAGGTTGGAGCTTTGCCTTACAAACAAAAGCAGAGGCAGTACAATCCCAAGATCTCTGGAACGATTTTGGCGGAAGTTCAAAAGATGCTGAATGCATGGATAATATTCCCTATCCATCATTCAACGTGGATAGCCAATATCGTCCCCATTCGTAAGAAGAATGGTGAAATCCGCATTTGTGTAGATTTCAGAAATCTAAATCAATTGTCTCTCAAAGAAAACTATCCACTTCCGATGATGGATCAAGTTCTACAAAATGTGACTGGATCCGAGATGCTCTCCATGCTAGACGGGTTTTCCGGTTATAATCAAATTGAAGTTAATTCAAGCGATCAACACAAAACCGCTTTCACAACGCCATGGGGAACCTTTGCGTATCGCAGGATGCCGTTTGGTTTGATCAACGCTGGCGCTACATTCCAACGTGCCATGGATCTCACTTTTTGCGACGTGATGGGCAAGTTCATTGTGGTGTACCTTGACGATCTTACGGTTTTCTCTAAGCAACGTCATGAGCATTTCTACCACTTGAGGAAAACTCTAGAGAGATGCCGTCAGCACGACATTTCCCTCAATCCCAAAAAGTCAACTTTTGGGGTGACAGAAGGTAAACTTCTTGGTCACGTTGTATCTGCTGAAGGAATCAAGATTGACTTGGAAAGAGTCAATGGAATCAAATCCCTCACTTTTCCATCAAGCAAGAAAGTCATTCATTCTTTCTTCGGCAAAGTAAACTTCTTAAGGAGGTTTCTCCCAGACTTTGCTGAAAAGACTCGTCACATTGTGAATATGATGAAGGGTAACACCACTTTTCATTGGACGGTGGAAGGCAAGGCAGCGTCCGATGACATCAAGGAGGCCATTGCTCATGCGCCTATGTTGGTTTTCCCTAACTACACCAAAGATTTTGTTATGTACAGTTATGCTTCTGAGCATACGCTATCAACAATTTTGGTGTAGGAAAATGACGAGGGTTTTGAATCCCCCATTGCATTCATGAGCTGCCCCTTGAAGAATTACGAATTGAAATATTCTCAGATGGAAAAGCATGCTTTTGCAGTTGTAAAAGTCGTCAAGAATTTTCGGTTCTACATTCTAGGTAGTCATGTGAAAGTTCTCGTCCCAGATTCGACTGTCAAGTCTATCCTCACACAATAGGAATTTGGAACAAAAAGAGGCAATTGGATTGCCAAGATCCAGGAATATGATCTGGAAATAAAACCCACTAAGCTGATACGTGGACGTGGTCTTTGTCAGCTTATAGCAGAAAATAATCCAGATGAAGAAATTTCAGGGGATGAAGAAGTCTCAGACGAAGAGGAGGTTGATCCCAGTACACTTCCAATGGTACTATTTATTAGCACCACTGGCGAATGGTATTCCAACATTGCTCACTTCTTGACATATGGAGAATGTCCCAATCACTTGACTCCGAAGGAAAAGAGAACTGTCAAGCTAAAAGCAGCTAATTTTGTCTTATGGGACAACGGCTTGTATAAGTGTGCAATGGACGGGACATTTCTCAGATGTGTTGATAAAGAACAACAACAAAAGTTGTTGAAATCTTACCATGATTTGGCATGTGGTGGACATTTCTCAGCACCAGTAACCGCTCAAAAAATCTTGAGAGCGAAGTATTACTGGCCCACACTTTTTCAGGACAAGTACTCTTGGGTGCATAAGTGTGAATTGTGCCAACAATTTGTCGGCCGTCCCAGGTTGGCATCTTTTCCATTAAAACATGTGATTAATGAACCTTTCCAGCAATGGGGCATTGATTTCATAGTTGCAGTTAATCCATCATCAAGTGTCGGACATATCTACGTTTTAACTGCTACGGATTATTTCACCAAATGGGTGGAAGCAATACCTACCAAGCGTGCTACTTCAGAGGTAGTGTGCAATTTCTTAAAAGAAAATATTATTTCCAGGTTCGGTGTGCCGAACAAGATTGTTGCGGACAATGCTTCTGCCTTCTCATCAAGTGAGATCATGGAGTTTTGTTTCGAACATGGTATAACTTTGTCACATTCTTCCGACTATTATCCGCAGGGTAATGGTCAAGCGGAATCTAGTAACAAGAATCTGGTAACTATAATCCGCAAGCTGGTGGACAAGAATCAACGTTTGTGGCACAAGGCTTTATTTGATGCTTTGTGGGCAGATAGAATAACTCTGAAGCGAGCAATCAACATGTCTCCTTTTCAACTCTTGTACGGGTTGAATGTCGAGATTCCTATAACCTTGGAACTACCAGCCCTCAAGTTGGCTAAGGCCATTGAAGATGAGACGTTCGACAATTCTGTTGATAAGCGCATCATGTATCTCTCCAAATTGGAAGAGAATCAGGTTCAAGTGGTTGACCGCATTGCAGAACACCAGGACCAAGTGAAGAAGTTGTTTGACAAAAAAGCTAAGTCTCGAGAATTTCAAATTGGTGACCTCGTTCTCTTGTGGGACAAATGAAGAGAACCAAAAGGTATGCACGGGAAATTCGACTCACTATGGACTGGACCTTTCCAAATACATCAGTTGCATGGTGAAAACAGTTTCTTGTTAGCATACGGAGATGGAATGCCATTTTCCCTTCCTCACAGTGGGCAACATCTCAAGCATTTTACACAGTAAAGAAGTTGGCGTTGGTATGTAAATACTTTTTATTTTTAAGTCCTTTTGAGTCTTTACGTTTTTGTTTCTGTCGTCGTCGTCGCCTGACTCCAAGCCCAATGGATGGATAAAGGCACTTGAATTCTGGAATTCTTCTCCCTTCGTTCTTTTCAAAAGAACAACCGAAGGAAGATCCCCAGTAGGAGCCAGTTGTTATCACGGAATCTAGCAGCGCTCGTTCCACGGATAACCCCCCCTACGAAACTTGTCTGTTTCCTAGGATTCGTGAAGTTCAAGTACGCATAACGAAGTGATTTTCAAGGCACCTCGAAATGTGTTCCTAAGCCTCGAATAGTCAAATCGATCTTTCTCCCATGTTCGCCTCGCGAACCCGGCGAGATCCTTACGTGAAGTTTCCGCGATTAAGTACTTAGTGAATTACGAAAAATGGAGTGGCACTGAAAAAGTGCACGCCTGCCCTGAAGCCAAAATTGGCTAAGTACAAAAAGTGCAAGGGCGCTAAAATTTAGCGCCTCTACATGAAGTGAAATTTCTAAAAATGCAATGGCTAAATTTTAAGCCATTACGCTTTCTTAAGCCCACTTGAGACTTTATGGCTTTGTACGTTTCTTCATGTTTTGGCGTTTTAGATCTGTCGTGCCACTTTTCGTGCCTAAATTTATTGCTCGACTTGAGTTAGGTTTTTAATTTTCCTTTTCACTTAAAGTATGAATTCGCCATTTTTATTGTTTGTATTTTATATTCTTTTCTCTCCTCTTGCTGGGCGAAGCTTCTCAAACTGCAGAAAACGTTTTTGAAGATTTTCGCCATTTATTCTTCAGCGATCTTCGCGTTTCATTCTGGTAAGTCATTTTGCTTTGTCTTTATTCTTCTTTCATTTGTATTTGTTCAAGATTAACATACACGTTTTTGTTTTGTCTTCTTTCTTCATTCGTGTTTTCTTTCC
>VDFB02184351.1:0-10929 GCA_007258455.2 Sequoia sempervirens
GAGTCTCCACAGAGATCAGACATGGGGAGTTCATTTGGGAGGTGACAGGCTACTGAGTTTTTGACAGATGCAGGATGGACTGTGTAGGATGGATTGACAGAGATCAGGGATGTTCTATATCTTTGGATTTTGTACTTTGTCATGTGACAGATATATGTATGATGGATATGTGACACATGTTATATTATTTTGATATGGGACAGTTCTTATTAGCACCATGTAGTATGTTTCTATTTATGATGGAGGACTATATGCATATGTATATGTTATTATATGTTTTCATGGATGGATGCAGTGATTTATTTATGCTCATGTGTTGGTTTATTTATGATACGAGATGAGATGTTCATGTGGATGAGTGGATATATGTATTTATGGATAATTTTACTTATGCGTATGCACTGGTTTATTGAGATGTATATGTAGATGATTGAATTTATGCACTTATGTAATATGAATATTTGTATGGATGTGAATGGTGATGTTGTATGTGCACCTATGGGATCTACGATGATGTATTTATATGGATGCCTAATTGACTTAATTATCACGTATGTGTGTATGATGGATGTTGTATGAATATTTTATGTATGTAGGATGTGATGTATTATGCGGCTAACACTTTGTGATGCAGGTGGCGATGTACATGTGGACCTAACATGTGTTTATGCAGGTGGCGAAGCATGTAGGCAGGTGGTGATGGACCTAAGACGCAATGCAAGCGATGATGGGGATATGGCATAGTATTTTTGTATTTTTAGAGGAAATAACACACTGATGTGATGACGGGAGGTGGGTATGTGGTGATGGATGTGATTTGGCATCTGTCAAAAGGTATCAATATCCTGAGAAGAATGAAAGAGAATGAGGGAAGGTATTTGCACAACCAAAACCATAGGGCGAGTATTAATGCAATGATTATGAAAATGTAATCCTAACTCAATTTATCATCTTTGGAGCACTATTTTTTGCTATAGCATAAGGCACGATACACCAAGGTATCGAGGACCAAGGTGGATTAGTGTCTAGTGCATGAGACAAACATGTCAGGAAAGAAGGCTATCCCAATACCCCAAAGTCTCAAAGAAAGACTTGAGTTGGGCCCGGTATTGGGATAACCGCAAACACAGAAGGATGCCCCAACATAACACAAGACCTCGAGGATTTTGGTGGGTACTATGTGGGACAACCAAGAAGACACAGTCAAAGAAAAGATCAAGATATGCCCCTACGTAGACTAATCAAAACACGCCATAATATAATGGATTATGACAGCCTTGATAAGTGACGATAGAGAGCCAAAATGATGAACAAAACCAAAAGCATCAAAGATCACAATCAATTTCAAATGTCCATTGCCATAGGATTCAAGGGATGGGTGGAGTCGACGAGGTCTGTTAGGAAAGATGTATCCGGTTAAGACCTATGGTGGATGCTAAGCGAAAAGATCGGTATGATATAGGATATTTGAAATTGTTTAGATTTGTTAGTACGAATTGGTTTTGTTTGTTAAGAACCAGGGAGATAAAGGCATATCTTGATGACACAACCATAGGGGAGGCAAGACACAACCTAAAGACCTAGGGGCTCGGGGGCCGATCAGAGATTAGCCTTGCCTACGTGAAAGCGCAGAGCCCTCGTAGTTCATAGAAAAAGACCATGGATAAAGCGGAAAGAGGACAATGGTGACCGATGATGGACACAAGACGCGACCGACAAATGCCCCGGGGGAGGATCAAATGACCAACCTTGCCTACGTGAAAGCGCAGGGGCAACATAGTTTGATAAGAAGATGGGACAAGAGGATGAGATCTAGATGGAGACCGACACAATGGATGATCCTATATGATGACATGGACCGACAGACGAAAGACATAAGCCTAAAGTGGGATATAAAAAACTCAGGATGAGGGATAGATAAGGTGAGTTGTCCAATGCTCAATCAACAAATACCAAGCGGCCTAGGCTGATGTGGGTGGGGATGAAAGTGCGGATGACAACATAAAGTAACTAGGATGCCAGGTAGATAATGATTAAGCCCTCTATGGATGACGCCTGTTACCAGGTTTTCACCATCCATACTTATCCAAGGCGCCACCAAGAGGTGGTTTTTCACCATAGGACGGATTTATATATATATATATATATATATTCGCGATTTTTTGATTTTTTTGATTTTTTCAATAAGGTAGACCAAGCGGACTTTAGGCGTAGAACCTTTTTAGATGGAGAATATTGACAGGTTCGTCAAGGGGATCTTTGTCCAGAGTAGCCAACCTATAGGCTCCAAATCCATATTTGGCAGCTATGATATACGGCCCTAGCCAATTTGCCTCAAATTTTCCTTTCTTGTCACGGTCTTGTTGAGTGCGGTGATTTTCCTTGAGCACAAGTTCACCAATCTGGAATTGCCTGGGATGGACCTTTTTATTGTAATGACGTTTAAGGCGATTCTGGTATACTTGTAGGTGATCATAGGCCCGTATTCTGCGTTCATCAGTAACTCTAGCTGGGCAAGGCGTGCAACGCGGGCATCTTCTTCGTTGATGAGGTTCTTCAAAGAAATTCTCAATGAGGGGAGCTCAACTTCGATTGGCAAGACGACTTTCACGCCATATACTAAAGAGTATGGGGTGGTGCCTGTTGGGGTACGGATAGATGTGCGGTATGCCCAGAGGGCGGGATGTATGTGAAGGTGCCAATCTCGTCCAGTGTTATTGACCACCTTTTTGAGGATGCGGATGAGGGTTTTGTTGGTTGCTTCTGCCTGACCATTACCCTGAGGGTAGTAAGGCGTTGACCAATGATGTTGGATGTGGAAAGTATCACATAGGTGCTTCATGGCTTGATTTTTAAACGGCTTTCCGTTATCAGAAATGATGGTGGATGGGATACCATATCTGCAGAGAATATGGTAGAGGATGAATTTGGAAATCTGAGTACCGGTGATTTGGGAGAGTGGCATTGCTTCCACCCATTTGGTGAAGTACTCAGTTGCGGTGATGATGAATGTATGGCCGTCGGATGATGGTGGGTGAATCTTGCCAATCAAGTCAAAACCCCATTGAGAAAATGGCCAATGTGTTAAGAGAGGCTGAAGATCTTGTGCTGGAGCATGGATCAAATCCGCATGCTATTGACACGGAAGACATTTCTTTACAAATTCGCAAGCATCACGCTCCAATGTAGGCCAGTAATATCCGGCCCGTAGGATTCTTTTGGCTAAAGCCATACCATTTGAGTGAGCCCCACAAATACCACCATGTACTTCTGTTAGTACCGTTTGGGCTTCGGTCTCATTCAGACATCTCAGGAGGATACCATCATACCCGCGACGATAAAGCGTATCACCAACGAGGATGTATCAGGATGAACGATGGATAAAGGATTTACGTTGGTTGCATGTAAGTTCCGGGGGTATGGTGTTGTCACGAAGGTAAGTATATATGTCTTGGTACCATGGGGAGGCAGGACCTACAACATCACACACCATGTCAGTGTCAGGAATGTCGTATGCAGGGATTAACAGTTGCTCGACCAGAAACTCACACTCTGTCCGATCCTTGGGCATGTCAATCAGAGAACCAATAGTGGCCATGGCGTCTGCTGCTTTATTCTGTACCCGAGGGATTTGGTCAAACTATATGGAGGTGAAATATTTCTTGAAATCGTCCACCATGCGTTTATAGGGTAGCAATTTGTCATCCTTCATGAGGAACTCATCATTAACTTGCCGGATAACCAACAAGGAATCTCCAAAGACCTTCAAATGTGTAATGTGCCATTGTTTTGCAATTCTAAGGCCGGTGAGGAGGGCTTCATATTATGCCATATTGTTGGTGCAGGGAAACGCTATTCTGAATGATTTTGGGATGTAGTCACCTTGAGGGGTGACTAATAGAATTCCTGCCCTAGATCCACTATGAGTGTATGAGCCATCAAAGTATAACGTCCAAGTTGGTGCTTCTGTTACTGTGTAGATTCCTTCATCCAGGAATTCAGTGTCTATTGGGTAGGCATCTACTAGTGGCGCTTCAGCCAATTGATCAGCAATAACCTGTCCTTTAATAGCTTTGCGCTCCACATACTCGATGTCAAATTCGCTTAACAGCATGACCCATTTGGCCATGCGGCCAGTCAAGGTGGTTCTAGACAACAGGTATTTCAAAGGATCAGTTTTAGCAATTAATTTGACTGGGTGACTGAGCATGTAATGGCAGAGTTTCTGTGTACTGAAGACTAGCGCAAGGCACGCTTTTTCCATAGGAGAGTAATTTAACTCATAGCTGACTAGTGTTCTGCTGATGTAGTAGATTGCTCTTTCTTTGAGTGACTCATCGTGCTATGCCAATAATGCCCCCAGTGCGACTGAGGTAGCAGAGATATAAAGCAGGGGGGGTTTTCCTGGGATAGGCGGCATCAAAATTGGTGGATGAGCTAAGTATTCCTTGATTTTATCAAAACCCATTTGACACTATGGAGTCCATCAGAAGACGGAATCTTTCTTCAAAAGATGGGTAAACGACTGACATTTATCTGCAAGTTGGGCTATAAACCGCCGAATGGACTGCATTTTTCCCTGGAGGCTCCTTAACTGCTTTAGATTGCGTGGAGGCAGCATGTCCATAATAGCCTTTACTTTGGCAGGATCAACCTCAATACCCCTGCGGGAGACTATGAAACCCAACAATTTCCCTGACGTGACGCCAAAGACACACTTTTTTGGATTCAACCGCAACTTATAGTGCTCTAGTCGCTCAAATATCTTCTTCAGAACGGTGGGATGCTCGGCTCATGTTCTGGATTTCCCTAATAGGTCATCAACATAGTCTTCCATGATAATGTGGATAAGGTCATGGAAAATAACGGCCATAGCTCTTTGATACGTTGCCCCCGCATTCTTGAGACTGAAGGGCATGACATTGTAACAGAAGGTACCCCAAGGAGTTGTGAAGGCGGTTTTGTGTTGGTCTTCAGGTGCAATTCGGATCTGGTTGTAACCGGAGAAGCCATCCATGAGGGACAACATCTCATGTCCTGTTGTTAAATCAACCAACATGTCAATATTGGGAAGAGGGAAATCATCTTTTGGGCAAGATTTGTTGAGATCCCTAAAATCTGTGCAGACCCGAATGTCACCATTTGGTTTAGCAACCGGCACTATGTTAGAGATCCATTCGGAGTAGTCAATAGGTCTGATAAATCCCGTGTCCAGTAACTTCTCCAACTCTTTCTTTACTAACAACGCAACTTACGGATGCATCTTACGAAGTTTTTGCTTGATGGGTTTGGCGTCTGGGCGAATGTCTAAGTGGTGAACCACTAAAGCAGGGTCTAAGCCTAGCATGTCTGAATATGACTAGGCAAAATTGATGATGCCTTCTCGGAGTAGCTGCACAAAGATCGGATATTCTTGTTCAGAGAGTGACTTGGCTACATAGGTGATCTTCGGATTTTCAGCGGTTCCCAGATTAACTTCTTGCGTCTCTTCCACCAGGATAGATGATCTGGCAGATAGCTGAGTTCCCATAAGGGGAAGATGAACATCTCCATCTTCTGGCACCTCTTCGAGGTTTTCGCCTTCAGATGCATCCTTTATTTTTACTTTTTCTAGGTCAGGAAGCGCCTCAGGGAGGTTTTCACTAGATGACCTCTTTTTATGTTTCTTATTTTTACTTTTGTGACTAGAGTGTTCATCCTCCCCCAATCCCATAAGGTTGACGTATGTGTCTGCAGACATACTAACAGGTGTGGTGTTATGTAGGTCCCAATCAATGAGTTCAGGGTGACGAAGGGATAGGCTGATGGTGCAAACGGATAAGCATTCAAACATGGACGATAAGTTAGTGTTGTCAATGTCATCATATGCTTGTATGATGGATTCCTCCTCGGGTATGTCTTCCAATGAGCCATCGTCCATGGTGATACTATTGGAAGTATTGGACGATTTTGCAGGGCTTTTCTGTTTTCTGTCATACCCAATGCCTACTCTTTTTGGTGACTGTGGTGTATCAATGGGTTGCAAGCGTCCTTGTTCCTCTTTACCCAGGCCTCTACCTTGATAGTTATGTTTTTCCACAAACTTTGCTGGCCAAAGGTATTTTTCCTGAAAATATTTCTTTAGAGGAGTTTCTGGCTTGGGTTCTTCGCGGTAGACCCATTGGCTAATGTTTTCCTCTGGTGCATCGCCCTTGACACTCGGAGATCTGAAGGTGGTAGTAGGAATGTTTTTTCCGTTGAAGGTGATGATCTTGTCTTCCTTTTGTATAGCATGTGAAGGTTGACCGTATTCATGTGGTGACGATGGCATAGTGGCTACATTGAGGGCCGTATGCATCTCATACTCACCGCACCCTTTGTCAATGATCTGGACTCTAGTGACCGAAGGATTAGTGGTGGAGGATGGAGTGGTGATTACAGTGGATGATGAATTGGAGGATGAAAGATTTGATGATGGATGGGATGCCCCCATTTCGACCCCTAGACAATAATGTAAATGCAGAAAAGATGCTTCTAAAGCTCGACAATACTCAAACGGTTGGGGGTCGGCATAGATGGTGACCTCTTGTCCATTGACTAGGAATTTGAGGCATTGATGGTACGTGGATGGGATGGCTTGCATAGCATGGAGCCATGGGCGGCCAAGGAGGAGATTATATGGTAAGTCCAGATCAAGGACATGACAGGTAGTATATTGGAGCATAGGTCCAACTTGGATAGGAAGACTGATGATTCCTTTTGAATTTCTCTTTGCATTGTCGTAAGCCTTGATTGTAATTATCTGGTTGCTTAGGTCTGCTTGAGAATACCCTATCTATTTTATAAATTTCAAAGTACATAGATTGAGGGCAGAGCCATTATCTACCAAGACCCTTTTTATTTTATGGTGGGCAACTATGACTTCAATATGTAGGGGACGGTTATGATTAACATCGATATTGGGCATATCATCTTGGCTGAAGTGAAGGTGATGAGACAAATCCAAGTGTCCCACCAATGCTTGGAATTGTGTGGGGTCGATGTCATTCGGTACGTGGGTCTCTTGCAAGGCTCCGTTGAGGATCTCTTGATGTACCGGGGAAGACTTAAGCAAATCCAAAATGGATATGTGAGCGGGGGTCTTCCCTAGGTGATCAAGGATGTTATATTGAGAGTTTGCAGGAGTGGGTTGGATGGGTGTAGCGGCTGCGGGGACGGTAATACGGGCTCATCATGTGGTCACAGCACATTGAGGATCTTTGGCTTTAACATGTATCATGGACACTCGGGGTTCCACCTGCTCAATGTAATGAATAACACCTTCATAATTGAAGGGCGTATTCTTGTAATTCACATTATTTGTGCTGTTGTTTGGGGGATGACTAGTGGAGGTGCTTGGACCTTGACTATGATTTGGGAAGGCATTTTGATAGATTTGCAACTGAGCATTGGATGATGTAGGTTGACTGGGGTCAACCTTGATATCTCCTCGATCGATGAGATCTTGGACATGGTTCTTCAAACCCTGACACTTATTCAAGGAGTGTCCCTTGATTTTATGAAAGTCGCAATATTCATTCTCTTTAAACCATGCCGGCTTGGGTTTGGACTCATCGAATGGTTTGGTGACAGGATATGTGATGGGGTAATTTATTTGTAACAATTTGTTAAAAACAACACTCAAGGGTTCACCCAATTGGGTGTATTGACGTTTGGTGTTCCCTTGATTTCTTTGGTTTGACTGTTGAGGGGGATGAGGTGTCCCCTGGGGTACTGATATGGCATTGGGTACAGACTGTTGTTGACTTTGGGATGCATTAGCCACTTGGACATGTTTGGTGTCTGTTACTCCGTCATTCACTGCATTTTTTTTTTGTTCCAAAATCACGATTTATCTCCGAATGACCGTTCTTTATCATGACTGTGTATTTTGATGTGCCCTTTGGCAATAAGGGCTCGTTCAAGGATAGGTCCTTTTTCCACTATCTCGGTGAAAGTGGTGACACAGTGCAGTCTAAAATTGTGGGCCATGTCAGGATGAGAATTTTCCACAAACAGGGTGACCATGTCTTTTTCTTTCAAAGGATTTTTCATTCGATTGGCTAGTGCGCGCCACCGTTGGAGGTAGCTGGTAAAGGTCTCTCCATCCCGTTGCTTCTCTTTTAGGAGATCTAAGGTGTCCGTATCCTTTTGCAAATTGAAAGAGAAGTAGGATACAAACTTCTCTGATAAGTCTACAAAAGTTTTTATGGACCCCTTTTCGAGGGTCATGAACCAATCTAGGGCATGGCTTGCTAGGCTTCGTGGGAACAAGCGCAAGAGGTAGTTATCACTATACATGACTTCTTGACATTGTGAATAAAATTCCTGCAAGTGAGCCTTGGGGTCTTTGTCTCCCTTGTATTTGTCAAATTTTGGAATCTCGAAATGTTTAGGAAATGGGATCAACGAGATGGACGGATCAAACGGATATGGGCATATATCTTCAAATTTGAATGATTGTTTTGTAGCCCCTGCTTGAAGATCCTTAAGTGCGGCTTTGATTTCCAACAAATCTGAGCTAGCTGGTGGTCGGTTGGAGGGATATTGATGGTAGAAAGATGAGGGATCTTGTTGAAAGGGTGTCGGATTGTTGAAATGCAGGTTTGGGCGATTGGATGATGATATAGCTTGCTGGTAGGATGAGGGGTTTTGTTGAAGTGGGGGTTGTTGTGGGGCGTAATAAGGATTTGTTTGGTAAACATGCGGGGTAATTTGTTGAGGAACTTGGATAGGACGTTGTATGTTAGTTTGTTGGTATTGAGGGTATTGTTGTGATGGTTGGGAGGTCGTGTAAAGTAGTTGTTGGGGAAATTGTTGTTGGTTGTGATAGTAGTAGGGTTGTGGAGGTTGTTGTTGTGGCGTCGAGTGTTGTATGGATTGAGGCGGGATATTATGTTGTGGTTGAACCTTTGGACGTAAAAGGGACGCAAGAAAGGGGGATATGGTTTGGGTAGGCGGTTGAGATGGATTGCCTTGCGATTGGTAGGATGGCTGTTGTGATGAGGTCAAAGTATTGGGTATAGGTTGTTGCGGATGAGAAGGCGAAGGTAGTGTGGGTACGTTTTATAGAGATGGTTGTTGGGTACTGCTCAGAATGTTCAGCTGGGGTGTGCTTTGTGAAGGTAATTGAGGCAGAATGGTAAGTGGGGGAACCTGTTGAGGTGGTATATTGGTCGTCCCAGGAGGCGGGAGGGGTGTGGCAAAGGAGGTGCCCCCAATGTTGATGGGAGGTTGGCTGGAAGGGGAAGGTGTTGTTAATGTTAATGGCAGAGGTTGTGGAATGCTTTGTGGCATGCCATAAGCAAAAGGGTTATTGGGATCAGGCACTTGAGGTCCTCCTATGGCTGAGGTGGAAGCATGTGGGGGATAATTAACTTGATAGAGAATGGCATTGCCAAATTCAGGTTGATGCCAACCTTCGACTGGAGGAACATTGGAGAAGTATGAACCTTAGGGTGCACTTTGGGTCTCTTGGAGTACGTTAGATGGGGCGCCCCTATACTTGGAGAAGTCAACATTGGAGGGGGGTTTAACACCCTTCTTAATTAGGTGGGCCAGGATTTCTTCCCCATATTTCTCAAGCAAACGGTCAGTCATTTGTACATTGGCAGGATTACTAAAATGTTACTCAAGTGTGAGTTCAGGTTGATTAACCATACTCTCTTCCCTATGCGGTGAGTTATTCTGATTCTCAGTGTTGGAGTGTGATGAAGTACCATTGTGAGGGTCATGTGAGATGTTGGTACCCTTGTTAGGATCTGATAAGATATTGGTTGTGTCTTTGGGATCTTGGGAGTTGTTTGGTTGGGCATTCTGAGCTTGATGGTCGGTCATTTTCTTTGCTTGTGAATGGGTCTGAACGGGCACGCAAATGCTAGATGAGTAGGTTAATGCCTTTGTCAAATGATTCGATTGTGATGGAGTGTGGATTGGATCTAATTGGACTTCGATGAATTGGATTGGATTTAGATTGGATTGGATTAGATTGGATTGGATTGGATTTGATTGGATTTGATTGGGTTTGGATTGGATTTGATCGGATTGGATTGGATTGGATTTGGATTGGATTGGATTGGATTAGATTGGATTGGATTGGATTGGATTGGATTAGATTGGATTGGATTGGATTGGGTTTGATTGGATTTGGATTAGATTGGATTGGATTAGATTGGATTTGGATTGGATTGGATTGGATTAGATTGGATTGGATTGGATTGGATTGGATTAGATTGGATTGGATTGGATTTGGATTGGATTGGATTAGATTGGATTGGGTTGGATTGGATTATATTGGGTTTGGATTGGATTGGATTGGATTAGATTGGATTGGATTGGAAGGCGTGAGAGAAAGACCTCAAGCTTGATCACGTGAGATCACCTTTAGTAACCCTAGAGCTTTGATTGATTGATAGGATGATTACGGCACCGAATCCACCTTAAGCTAGGAATGGATTGATTGGGCCGAGGATGATAACTTGCAACACCGAATTCACCTCAAGATGGAGGCGAATTGATTGGGTTTGAAGTTAAAGACTAATAATCAAATTCAAGCGCTATGGTCAATTTAGGTAACCACTTTGTAATACAAGGGTAGGACGGTTTGATTATGGGTGGTATTTGGAGATGCAAATGGCAAGAAATGATTGGTGGTTTAGGAAGGAAGTAGAATGAATGGGGGGTTAAGGATAATTGTGGAGAATGTATGGGGATTTAGGATGGTTGAACGAAAGGTTGGAATAAGGAGATGGAAGTTTAAAATAGCCAAACGGGGGTTTTTCAAGGTTTAAAGTGACAAAGCAAAGGTTTGGGATGATGAGGTGATGGTTGGGAATGGTTAATTGATGGTTCAAAGACTAAGTGGGTCCGAATGGAAGAATTTTGGGTGTTTAGGAAGGCAATTCCGCCTTT
>VDFB02184353.1:0-22879 GCA_007258455.2 Sequoia sempervirens
AAGCTCAGAATTCATTCGAGAGATGGAGTGGGATGAGAAGCTTGTAAATGAGTCGTATGAATGGGTGGAGAAGTTAAATGCCTTCAAGCCAGACAAACTTTTTCGTTGGAACTCTGCTTTCAAGGATGCGCTTCTGGAAGCTGGAGTGCTTCCTTATAATGGGTATACTCTGGATCATTTGGAGGGCACCAAGATTAGTGCTTCAACCATTGACAACGATGGATGGAGACACACAGCTGCAGATCTTCTGCAATATGCAAATCCAGCTAACATTGTGGTTCTTCTGAATGCTACAGCCACCAGAATCCTCTTCGATTCCTCATCAGGTACACTTGCACTTTCACTTTTACGTATTCCTTGTTTCGGTATTGCCTGATCCCCCTTACCCCTAAATATTAATCAGTTTAATGGCTTAAGATATATATTTTGAATTATTTATTGATTTATTTGTTGTTAAAAATAGTGATTGGGTTAATGATAATTTTTTGATTTAAAATCAATTTATTTTAATAATAAATTAGTTTTTGACGGTGGGTTTTTAACTTCTTATTTTCTATGAGTACCTAGTCAAGGCATTTAATTTTAAAAATTACATGTAATAAAAATAGTCTACATATTTTGTTTTTTCATTGGATCTTTAAAGTTTATTTCATATTATTTTATTATTATTAATATAAATATTTTAAATATATCTATCTAAAAAATATAGAGAGATATTTTGAGTTTTGTTATATACTTAAAGCGTTTTTTTCTCAATAAATTATGGTCTTAGAGATAGCCTTTTTTATAATATTAGAAAACATACATTTCATTTGTTTGAATAGAATCAAAAACCTTATACATATATGCATGAGATTACAAGAAAAATGTCGATCATTTTGAGTATGTGTAACACATTTAAATCTAACTTCCATCAATAATATTTCTACTTTATTCTATACATCTAGACAAAATGTAGAAAATAACCTTACAATAACAAACTTATAATGCTTACTAATCCCTAGAGCTTTTAGTAATAGAAGTATTGAGCCCAACTATTCTTTTTGTAACCTTAAACACTAAAAGCCTATTTCAGAAAATCTAATCCTTTTTTTGGTTATATTTTCCTCTTAGTTTTGTTCTTTAGCTGCCCTCTTGAAATGAATAGTATTCATTACACCAAAACCATTCTATTGTTATCTATTAGAGTCTAGTCTAGAACTGGAAAACCTACACCATCAACTACTTCTGCAATGAAATTCTCTAGTCCTCCTAAGAATTAACTTCAAATCAAAGTAATAGTGATTTTTTTAATGCAGTCTTTATCCCCCTTGAGATTGAACATTACAACAAAAAAAATAAAAATGAAGTACCATAAATTACTGTATGTTGATAATCCACTTCCATAATAATAACACAAAGTATTAAATCATTGCATATTTTGAAAACACGTTTCATCCTTTTGTCTAGTCTTCCACAAAGAAAAACCATTTTTCCTTTGCTACTCACTAATCTCACATGCATATCCATGAAAATGTTACAAAAAAGAGGGTTTGATTTTTCCATGATAATAGCTCCTTCAAATTTCAAGAAAAACAAGTCTTACAGTCATTAATACTTATCATAATGATCTATCATATCTAAAAGTAGGGGAAAGTTGGTTTGTCCTCTTTAATGATCATGATAACTTACTTTTTATATAATTTTACTGTTTGGAAAGTCTTGATTAAAGATGTAGGCACCTAAACATTTGAGTTCCACCTTATTCTTTTGAATTAAATGAGTTCATTTTATCTTTCAAAATTGGTCAAGGATCTAAATTCAATTCTACTATACAGTCATCTTTCATTTTTATTGCATTTAACTAGAAAGAATATAGGCTTCAATGTTGATTTCCTTGTATTTATGGTTTACAGTGAAACTTTCTAACTTGTTTGAAGAGGCCAAACTTATTAAAGAAAGTTGTTGATTTTCTAGTTTAGAGAATTTTTCTTTTTAAGTATATTGATTATTTTCCTTGTATGATCTTTTATTTCTATTTTTTGATAATTGTAAATATTATACATTTGAAGACCAACGATAAGAACTTGAATCTCAATATCACTATAGGTCCACTCTTTTAATCTTTTGAAGTTTCTTCAATCATATTACCATCTTCATTTATAATAATACATCTTACTTTGAATGCTCCTATATTTTATTTTAAAGCACCTAAACTCCATATTAAAGGAATTAATTTTCACTTGTCCCATGTCATTGCTTATGCACTTCCTACGTGATACGATTGATCTCAACGAATTAACTTTTAATGAAAACCAAATAATTACATATTTAGATAGTCTTAATTCTTTTTAATTTTAATTAAAAACCTTTGGCTTTTATAAAATGTTATCAATTTGTTAATATTATTTTCAAATTTAAATATTTTATGATTTTATTGTTTATTATTTTGATAGATATTAATTCTTTAAAATAGAATATTTATATTATATTTTCATTACGATAATAAAAAATATATTTGTTTTGATTCATAATTATTGATTATATGTTGATTTTTTTTTTAATTATTTCATTTACTTCACAATTTTTTAATTTATTTAAGAATCATTTAATATATTTTAGAATCATTAAAATTTATTTTCTTTTATTTATTTTGTATAATTTTTTATTTATTAAAGGAGTGAGTTTATTTTACTTTATTTACTTGTTTTAATATTAATGTATTGAGTAAATTTTAAAATAAACAATGTATATGTCTTTCCTTAAATAAAATAAAATAAATGTAAAGCAAATAAAATGTTTAGAAGTTTATTAATATTAGTATTATATTTATTATTAAATATTAATATTTAATATATAAATGACTCATTGATGCTATTGTAGAATACCTTCTTAAATGAATATCATAACTTTAATATCTTTGAAATTTTATTAATATTAGTATTATATTTATTATTAAATATTAATTATTTAATATATAAATGACTATTGATGCTATTATAGAATACCTCTCTTAAATGAATAACATAATTTTGATATCTCTCAAAATTTTGTTAGAAAAATATATTTAAGATATTTAATATATTTATTTTATTCTTGAAAAATACAACATTCATTGTTTGGGTAATTTTTTAGTCACGTAGTAAACTTTTATACTTATAAATTATATTTTGATACTTTTAATTTTATAGTTTTTTTCTAATATATGTTGGTTGTGTTTTGATTTTTATGTATGTGGCCATGACATGATGTTTTGTGCCTTGTTTTCCTTTTAGAATTCTTCTTGACATAAAAAATGTTTCTTTAGAAAATTTTAGAATGTCTCTAGGCAATTTTTTATGTATGTGGTCATGGAATGATGCTTTATACCTTATTGCTACTATAGAATTTCTCTTGGCATAATAATGACTCTTTGTGTCTTGTTTCCATTGTAGAATTCCTTTGAACATAATAAAATAGATCTTCTAAGAGTATTTAAGATAGTTATTCAAATACACCTATTGTTAAGACATATAGTCTTCTTATGTGTCTATATTAAATTTTTTATTTTTTTCTTTTTAGAAAAATATTTTATATGTATTTTAATTTCAAGTAGATTTATTTAATTTTCTATATAAATAATATTTTTAATATCTATTTGAACTGCCAAACATATTCATGAACATATAAATATATGATTTGAAAGATTAAAAAAAAGGCATACACTATTTATTTTAACTTTTATCTTCAGAGATTTCTTATGTAATAAAAAATAATATGACATATGCAAACAATTATAAAATAGTTGAATAATTCAAATCCATTAAGTTAAAGTTGGATGAATAATTTAAAAATGTGTACACACAAAATTTGAAGATATGATAAGAGCAAGTCTAATTCTATTTTCTAAACTACTAAATATTTTATTAAAAAGTTAAGATTAAGGGGGTGAAATGATGAGCACACACAAAAGTGTTCTTATTTTTATCACTAAAGTATAACATAATATTTGGTGTGTGCCTTCTATTTTTTTATATAAGATATTTTTTTAAAATTAGTTGATAGAAATATAGCAAGAGTACTACAAGTTACATATTTTTAATATTTTTTATTGAATATTTTTTTTGTAAATTTTTTGAACTAGATAGATACTAAAAATTTTCCTCACATAAATTATACAAAAATATTAATACGAATATTTATTTTTCTTTGAATATGTATAGAATTAAGCATCACAAAATTACTATTTTGTCAAATTTGGATAAGCAGACCAAAATTTATTAAAAAAAATAATTACATATGTATTGGAGAGCAATTGTTCAAAGTAAATAAAAATGAATTCCTTAAATTATTCATAATATTAAAAAATATGTAAGGCTAAAACTTTAACAACTAACTCTTTGCTTTGGCGGTTGTTTGGTAAAAATTTACTATAAATATGTAAAATCTATTGAGGTTCAAATTTGAATTTTTCTTTTATGTTAAAAACATGAATTTAGGATCATGAAGAGATGTGCAACCCTTAGGCTTGGAAAACAAAGACTAAATGGATAAGGATCATGAAAATTTTTAAATCCAGGCATTAAAAATGCATACACATTAAAACACATACATATTATTTTTCACATACATATTATTTTTCATAAGACAAATATACTTTGCTAAAAACCTGACCACTAATTTGTCCTCCACTTTTATGCACTTACCCTTTATTTTTATTCTTAACTAAATATCACTTGTTACTTCTTTTTTGTTTAAATTTTTTATTTAATAAGGTATGACTAATATTATTTGTATTATTAAATTGCATAACTAATATTAATTATTATGCTCATTATTAAATATTAATTATTTTACATGAAAAGAAATATCAAATTTAAGTTAATAATTTTTTTATTTATATGGTCATGACATGAGACTCCTTGCCACCATTGCAAAATACCTCTTGATATAATTATATACTTATATGATACTTTTTTAATTTTAGAGTTTATAATTTTATTTTTTATAATGATCAATTGTGTTGTGTTTCTATAATAGAATCCATCTCAATGTAATTAACAATAATAAATTAAATATATGTTTGCACTTATTGTTTTTATTTTGATCTCATTGACATTATATCTTATTAGAATGATTGTCCAAAATATCATAAAATTCTTGGGTAAATCAATTTGATTCTTTGTATAAGAAGTAAATTGTTTGTGATGATAGTTTTCCTTGAATATAGGTATGTATAGTATTAATATTAATGAAAATAACAATTCTCTTCATGTACATTCTTCCCAATATAGTTATAATGTTTATAATTTTTTTCATTTTGCTAATTTTTTTTTCTTATTTTATTTTTACCTTGTTTAATATTTTAAAAAATATGTATTATTGTAGTAATATTTTAATTTACATTATAATTCTAACATTGGCATGAAACTATGTTGTAGGAATGTTGAAGGCTAATGGCGTTGAGTTGATGAGTAATGTTGATGGCCTATTTTATCAAGTATTTATCAACCAATTGTCACATTGGAGTGAAGTAATTTTGTCAGCAGGAAGTATAGGTAGCCCCCAACTTCTCTTATTAAGTGGAATTGGCCCCTTAGAACAACTTAATGAATTGAACATTATTGTATTATTAAATCTAAACTCAGTAGGAAAAAGGATTCAAGATACACCACGAACAACAATCATTCTAGAATCGCCTGAACCACTTGAATTTGAACAAGCACAAGTTGTGGGTATAATAGATAATTCTAAAGTTTATATTGAGGCTGTTAGCTATTACCAACAACAAAATAGTACAAACTATCAATATCTAGGTATTATTGTTAGCAAGGTGGCTTTTCCCTTATCAAGGGGAGAGCTTCGATTGAGAAGTAAAAATCCCCAAGATAACCCCTTTGTAAGATATAACTACTTTTCTCATCCTTATGATGTACAAAAATGTATCCTTATTGTGAAGGTATTGTCAAATCTTACCATTACAAGTTCTATTCAAGAATTTGCATTTAATGGTAGTGGAAACTCCAAAATGCTTCGATTCATAGGATCAAACTTGCCAGAAAATAAACTAGATGACAAAGCCTTAGAAATTTTTTGCAAAGATACAGTAACAACATTTTGGCATTACCATGGAGGGTGTGAAGTTGACTATGTGATTGACAAAATGTTTCGTGTGAAAGGTGTTCATAGTCTAAGGGTTGTGGATACTTCAATTTTCAAGGATAGCCCTGGGACCAATCCACAAGCCACTACCATGATGCTTGGAAGGTATGTTTTCTATTCAAATATATTTTATATTGATTTTAAATAATGAAGGATACTATTAATGACATATTTATAATGTAATATATACAGGTATATTGGAGTTCGTATCCTTCAAGAGCGGATGAATATTTGAAAATGATAGATCATTTTCAAATCTTGCTAAAATAAAATGTTGTAAACTTATATTATTCGATTTTAATGATCATCAAATGGAATGATATCATTTCTTTCAATCATTTTGTCACATAATGAATATTTGAATTTTGTTCAATATCTATTTTAATTTATAAAATTATAAAACAAAGGAAAAATGAGGAAACACTTTGATGATAATCATTAGGCCAATATACACATTTATAATTCCTTCAAATAAATGGAAAGAAAACTAATAAAATATACAATCTTGAATACTTATTCTAGTAAATTATTAGACTCCTAGCTTTGATTTAAAATGGGAGAAGAAAGCCTTAATTTTTCTTATGGGTAATGAAGGCAAAAATATTTGAAAGATAAATATGTTTATTGATTTATTTAATTAATCATAATTCTAAAATATAATTTTTTTTTCTAATACTTCCTAGTATGATAAAGCAATGATTAAGATATAACTTACATAATGATAATGTTAACATAAAAATAACATATATATTTTTAATCAATAATGCTATAAAATACACATGAAATAATTAAAATATTGATTAGTTTAAATGTATGTCAAGAGGCGAGGAATTGTAATAGCTCTATATTTGTGTGCCTTTGTCATGTGGTGTAGTTTTGTGTCAACATTTATGTAATGTTTAAAGATCTATTTTATGTTTCTACTTTAATTTTTGTATGTATATCTAGGATATATGGACATATATATAGGTTACTACACTTAATATTAATCTAGCATAGTTGTTTTAACTTTACTATTTTTATTTAAATGATATGTTGGTTGAGTTAACTATGTCATTTTTATTTATTGCTTTAATAAATGATTAAAAAATGTATTATTACATCATTGTGGTAAAGTCATGAATGATTATTTTGATTGAAATGTGGATTATAAATGTGAATTGGCAAATTTTTTTTTTTTTTACTATTATTATGTATTGGGTAGGTAGTGCAATGTTTGGAAAAAGTGTGGAAGCATAGTTTAAATCGTAGGTAAAATCCTAATGGTGGTTAAGTGAAAATAGTATACATTATTTATTTTATGTTGTAAATCTATCATATTTAGTGCAAAGTAATATTACATATGATGTTGAAACCCATAATACTAATATCCAAATTGATTAATATTCTAGTTCCCCCTATGTGAGAGATATGAAAATTTATTCTCTTGAGTAATATTACCACCTTCACCAATGCATTTTGCTTGATATGTCTAAAAAGGGAAAATAATAATTTTAGAAAATTAAAGGTTATTTAGGAAATATTGTATTTCAAAGTAAAAGTATTTATTTTGAAATATTGAGTTTGGATTTAAAATGATTAAAATAGGAAAAGAGGGTTTTCTTCTTTTAAGTTACCTTTTATTGCAAAATTACTTTATTTTCCAATTATGCTTTGAAAATAAATTGTGAGAGTGAGATTGAGTGAGTGAGTGAGTATGAGTGTGACAAATTAGAGAGAGAGAGAGAGAGAGAGAGAGAGAGAGAGAGAGAGAGAGAGAGAGAGAGAGAGAGAGAGAGAGAGAGAGAGAGAGAGAGAGAGAGAGAGAGAGAGAGAGAGAGAGTTTGTAAAATCCTTGCAACCATTAGAGAAGAAGGATTGATTTCAAAAGGCTTGGATTGGAGATATAGATTAACAATTTTCTCGTGAACTAATGAAACTTGCAACTATTATGTTTTCTATCATTTCTTGAGGTTATTTTCTTATTAGTATATTCACAAATGAATATTAAATTTTAAAATATTGACACATGAATTAGTGTTTGTTTGGTACATAACATTATTACATTTTTTTAGGTTATAGATTACACTCCAATTTCTTTTATAATAGATAGATTTCAATTATATTTTATTTTAAAGCTTTGGATTTGGAATTTTGTATGCAAACCCTTCTAAATTTTATCTAATTGAGTGGTTGTATTAATGGGTGAATTTGGGACAATAGGGTATAGCTGAAATGTTAAGATTTTTGCATATTTCAATTATGTGAGAAAATGAAGGATTAAACAATGATATAACTTAAATGATTGGAAAAAATATATAAAATCTTAAATTATTATTTTTAAAATTTGAAAATTTTGAAACAAAATTATTTTATGAGAACATAAAAATATTCATAGAATTAATGTGTTATTTCCTTAGAATGCATTCTAAATTTTAATTTTCATCCTTCTAAGGGATAATTCCATATGTCAATGGCCTTAGAATGTATGATAAAAATGTTTATGAGGTTAGGGCTTGGAGTGGATGCTTTTTGATATACAATACATAATTCTTGGACTAAGTTGTGTTGTATAATAATAAAAAATATAATATTAAGTTATGAGTTACATGATGCTTGTAATAGGTTGTATTTCTTAAGAATAATGAATAAAATTAAGTTACACATTATGTAATATCTAGAAAATGTTTTATCAAGTATATAAAAGTTAATCATATGAGTTAAAATTAATAATGTAATGACCAAAATGGAATTTGGAATATGATGTTGTACATTGGACAAGCATGACCGTTATAACACTCAATAGATTTGATTTCATAGGTATAATTGGTCCTAGTTTCATTTTGATAAATAGAGGGGAAGACGCTCCTTATCCTTAATTTTCTTCGTCTTCCTTGTTGTTCTTAGACTCACGTAGTTCATCATGTGTGAGAAATGCATTGCTAAAGTTATTTTGTATGTTTCTAATATTTTATTCCATGTTTGCGTATGATAACTGTGTAGGTCATCTATTGTTTTAGAGGGGTATGCTTTAGAGTCCCAAACAAATGGGTGGTGTTGATCACTATTAGGATTTCTTGATAGAACCATGGCTTGAGATTTGTGAGGAGAATTATTATAGCATTATGCTATTGAATTTCCTCTAGAGAAGAAAGGCGTAGATCCCCATATTAAGACCTTGCACTTGCAATTATATTGTAATGTGTTTTATAGTTGTATAGGGTGTGTGCAAAAAGATGGGGGACCAAAAAGTGGACATAATGTGTATTGTGTATAATGTGAGTGTTTAATAACACAGCTACATTATAACATGCTCAAGTTTTAATGTGCTCACAATATGGTTCATTTAAATAATAAGACCCAAAAACCATTTTTCATTCTTAATTTTGCAAACTTAATTTTGCAACCAAACCTTTTCCAAATCATCACCAAAATTCCATGAGGACATTGGGGAGGTCAAATAAGTAATTATTTTTATTTTTTTAGTGTCAAATTTGGATTAAATAGGAAGATTGAATTAGTTTTTTTAATTAAATTTGTGTAATTTTTAGGAGTTGAAATTCACCCCCAAATGTTTAAAATACCAATTCACCTCTTTATTAAAACCCTCCTAAAGAACAACCACAACAAACACCTCCTACAATTCCACATCATCCTCTAGGAACACAAAAAAACATAGCACATATGAAAATTGAAAACAATAGAAAATAAATTGAAGATTTAATTGCAAGGTTGAAGGATCTTGCATGAATAAACTCCCATAGGAATATCATTTCTTAATCATTGCAATCCATTATATGTCTCATGTAGAATCAATTAATGGTAAAATAAATAGTTGGTTTGACAAGAAGGGACAACAAAACAATTTTATGCAGAAAAAGTATCACTACATTCATTCCTCATCACCATTCTTCTAAGCGATTGAGTTAGCTTGCCACCAAAATTTTAATTTCTATACTTTTTATTTTTCTATAAAATGAAACCACTTATTTTAGTTATGTTATTGTATCATGGAGGGAAAAAATAGAAACCCAAAATATACTCCCACTTGGGTATGTGCAGGATCATCATAGAAAAAATAGGCCCTTAAGTGGCAAAAAATTCATAAAAACTAGAGTTAGGCAACTTAATGTAAAAATTTGAATAAGTTACCTATATTATTTCAAAAATATGTAAGAATATAATTTGTAGCAAATTGAATGTATTTTCTAAACTACTGGGTTTATTTAAAAATAAATAAAAAATCTATTTGGTGAAAATTTGAAATTTCAATGTAATAGTACTTAAAATTCTGGGAAAAAATAAGTAGGTGTCTATCTAACCACCATAACCACATTAAAATGATAAAAAAAATTATAATATTTTGTGATAAGTAGAGGAATCTTATGTCCCTGAAGGGGATGTGTGAAAGTGCTATTTTTTTTCTAGAATTTTTTTTCAAAGTACTAATTGATTATGATTTTGGTCATAACCTTAAAAAAACCTATTATGTCTAACCACATTAACTTGTTCAAAACTTCATGAAATTTGTTTCTTTTTGTTTTAATCCTATTGTATGTGAAGCATAGAACACTAGTAGAATTTCACAAATAAATGACTACGTGACTAAAACTTTTAGTCAGGTGACTAAAACTTTTAGTCAGGTGACTAAAAATTTTAGTCACATGACTAACACTAGTAGAATTTGGCAAATAAATAACTAATTTGGTCATTTTTATGTGACTAATTTGGTCATTAGGTAAAATAACAACTAAATGACTAAATAAATGACTAATATCAAACAAATAAAAATGACTAAATAATTGACTAAATTAATGACTAAATAAATGACTATTACTCTATTCTTTTTTCTTTCAATTTTGATCATAATCCATAGAGCTTAAGCCCCCCTCATGGGACCCCTACCTAAGCAGGCCATTTGGCCACCTAGGTTGCTTGATGCACTAGAAATACCTATTGTGTGGAAGGCATTGACTCTCGGTGCAGTCTTAAGGCCTTCACATATTTTATAAAAAAAATTAACATTTACATTCTTTAACTTTTATTACTCATTATGTTAATGAATCATTAATGTTTTTAACTATGATTTGAAGCCAATTTGATTTTTCTGTTGTGTTAGCATCTCAAATGTATCAAAGAGAAATTGTGGTCAATTTCACTAATAAAATATGATTTACACAATCCAATTGCATTTTGAGGGCTATCTTTCATTTCAAAACATATAAATAAAGATGACTAAATAATTAGTCATACATAAAAATTAGACAATATGACATTAAAGTTGTTAATTTAAAAAAAATGAATTGAGGGAGTGTATTGTATTATAATATAATATAATAATAATAATATATTATATTACAATACAATATATTATAATAATAAATTATAATATAATATGATATTATATAATATATATTATTATATATATAATATATTATATAATAATATAATATAAATGTAATATTATAATATATTTAAAAGCAATAGATTTGATTTTGAAATCAAAATCAAATGAAGTAAAGAAATGAAGTAAAAAAGCAGGAAAGTGGGCGATGGAATTTGAGTTTTCTAATAAAAATCATAAAAGGTACCTATTTTCTTTAATACAATGTAAAAAATCAACCATTCGGCCTAGGGTAATGAAAAAACCCTAAATCAAAAAGAAACTGAGCCCTAATCTCATTTCATTTTTCACTTGTATTTTGAGAAAACTCCACCATTTTCTGAAAAAATCTTGCAGAGGTAAGTCTTTGGTTTTGAAACTAAAAAGTATTCTCCATTTTGAAGCATTTTATCAAGCTCACTTGGTCACGACTGAGTATTTTCTGTTGTATTTCCTTTTCTTACCATTTGTTGATATCTCTCCTCTTTGTTTGACCACCATTGGAGTATCTTTGAGGCTCATTCTGAAGACTTTGGAGGGCATCTCCTTTACAACAATCTTGTGTAAGTTTCATTATTCTTATCTCTTAAATTTCTATGGGAATAGGCTCGATTCGAGCTCAGTAGAGGCGGTCATGGATAAAACCTCTTATCCCCTGCACAAAATCTGCGGATGGGAAGCATTTCTATTTCGATGAAATGCGCCCTCCCAACTTCCAGTCTTCGCCGACGGCGTTTCCTCAGCTCCGCCCGCCTGGTCTCCATACCGCAGTTTTCTCTCTGCTGCGCAATGTCGTCCTTTGCAATTTGTTCCGTCTGATTAGAATAGGATAACGCAGCACCTGCATCAGCGCAACATCATGCCCGCCCGCCAACGCCGCAACCGCATTCAACGCAGCACGCAGGAAATGAACGGCCGACGCACGCCAAACGCCAGCGAAGCGCGGTCAACGATTTCACCGCTAAACCACCGACAACCCGGAGTTTGTGAAAGGATGGCGATCGATATGCCGCATCCATGATAAATCTCTTGCAAGAGTTACAAAAGAGCCTAACTATTACATCATTGTTATAATATTACATTACAATATTCTTTGATAAAAGAATTACATTGAATTTCCCAACATGGGAATTGATACAAGAATAATGAACATGAAGTACAACTGATCACTAGCACAACTCCACTGCAGAAAGCTGAGAAGACAAGACGCTGATGGGGAACCCAACGGGTGCGGAGCACGTTCCACCCAACCATGTGAATTACAAAGTAACTCACCCCCCGTGCTCAGAGGTGACGAGGAAGTGAACCCGACCATGAATGTCAACCGACTCAATAACATGATACAGAACAAGTACAACTCAAGAATGCAATGCACCACCATCGACGTACTCGAATCACATAACAAGTAAAACCAAGGACTCATCATGATAACATGAAGTACTAACACTTAACAATCATGAATCACAAATCACAAGCATTCAAATAAACATCACAAGGAGATAACATCCAGAAGAACTGAACCAACACCCAAAATACATTTCCAAATAAATCAGAACCAATAAAAAGAATACGATTCCATAATAAACTCTAAATCAACCATTCAATACACCATTCCATAGGCAACAGGAAACAAGTCAACCGGGTGTCAAACGGGGAGGGTCATCGCATAGCTCACATGGGATCCCCTGGCTCTTCCTCCAGCTGAGGCGCCGGCACCCACCTATGGATTCCCTAGCCCTAAAATCAGAAACAACATAAATATAACAATATCCAGAGGCGACAAGAAACAAGGACAAGGGTGTCTAGTGGAGAGTGTCATCGCATGGCCTTACATGAATTCGCCAGACTACCTATCACAAGGTGCCGCCTCCATCTATACATGGATTATCTAGACAACCTAGCTCAAGGAGCCGCCTTCATCTACGGTTATCCAGACATCCTATTTCAAGGTGCCACCCCATAGGGTTGCTCATGCGGAGCCACTTACCTTTCATAGAGACAAGGTAGTGACCTTACCAACCAGGTCTTCCCATCCATCCTTAGCCTTTGAAAGCGCTAACGGTAGGGGTGGGGTGCATGTTTTTATCTTGTTATGTGTTAACTAACCCAACCCACTAAATACATTAATTAAGTTATCACTTGTTTAACTACTCTTACGTGGGTTCCCCTGGCACTTCCTCCATCCGAGGCGCCGGCGCCCACAAAGAGCCACTCTCCCTATGACCCCTAACATATCTCAAATTTAGGCCAGGGTTGGACTAAAACAATAAAAACATAACTAAAACAATAAAAACATAATACCACAAGTACACGCGAGGCATTAACCCTCTCGCAAAAAACTCATAATCCAAACGTCTTAACAAACCGTTCAACCCTTCCTAACAAAACCATTAAGTATCACTTTCCAAAAAGGATAACCAAAACTAGGATAACCTTAAAAGCCCAAAACTCAACACACGAACATGCGAGGCAAATCCATCTCGCGATAAATCATAATCACAACGACCACAACCGATCTAAAATGATAGAACTCAAAATCATGTAATATTCTTATCACAAAATACAAATATCACATCAAAAGATATAAGACATGCCTCTAGAGAAGACCAAGATTTACAATAATCCAATGAGGTTCAAAACACAACAGAGATCCCACATCACAAGATAAAGGTCAATAACAATAAATAGAAGACAATAACAAGATCACACAATTATCTAACTCGAGAAGACGATTCGACCAATCACATATAAAATCTCTATTTCACTCGACATAGAGTCAAAAGCAAAGAACAATAAAATTATTGACAACTTAAGCGATAAAGAAAGATCTAACATAACAGGCAAACGCACATCACACTTTGCAAAGTTGCAACAGTAAGTTCGTTTCCATTCCCAATTAAATAGCTCAATACAGGTGTCTCAATAAAACCCTCAATCACAATTATAGGCTAAAACTTGTCTAACATCCTTATTTAATTCAAAACAATATTTAAACAGTGCTTACTTTACAATATATAAAAATTATTTATTTAATAACAAAATTGATTATTTAAATCAAACATCGAATTACACTATTAAAATATAACTAAATAACATTAAAATTACATAATTCCTAATTCCACTTTTAAAATAAAAATATTAAATAAAATAATCAAACTTTCATTTTGAATTAATTGCAATTATCATATTTAAAATAAATTATAATTAATATATTCAATTAAATAAACTAATTATAATTTTTATATTTATTAAATTAAATATACATCCCATAATAAAAATAATATATTATATATATATATATATATATATATATATATTATTTAAAATTTAACAAACATATTTAAAATATCTATTAAATCTAATAAATAAATAAATAAAAACTTAATTTAACAAAGATATTTAAAACACATAACAAACTTAATATATAAAAACAATAAATAAAACTCATACTAACAAAGGCCACGGCCTTTAAAGGCTGCCGCAGCAGTCCTATTGACTGTTGCGCGCAACAGTCTTTAGACTGCTGCGCACAGCAGTCTATGAGACTGCTGTGGCAGACCTTGGGGTACGGGGGGGGCCGGTACGGCTTCGGCCGTCCCTCCCCCACTCCAAAATAAATAAAAAAATTTTATTATACATTTTTTTTTTAAATCCGCAGTAATACGGATTTCATTTTCCGCGAATTTCATTTTATTTTTCTTTTAAATAAAAAAAAAACTTTTAACTGTTATATATATTTTTAAAACAAATTTTATATTCAGTCCTTCGAAATCTGTGCCGAGCACAGGGACGACCATACATTGGTCAGAACATAATTTCGACCCACTAAAAATAATCTTGTCCAGAAAGCAATAAATATAAAAGAAAGACTAAAACAAAATACCATATTTATATATATATATATATATCTATATATATATAATTATTAACATACAGAGTAACAATACCGAGGTAAAGTATAAGTAGCAGAATAAAGATACAGAATAATAAACATATCCATACATATATTTAAAAAGCAGGGAGTAAAATAAGATAACTAAATAAACCCATTATATATACACAAATTAACAAAACTTCAAAACCATTATTCCTTACAGAAGATTATCTATTACAAAATCTTCTTATTAATAAATTGATTATTTCCGAGACAAAAATTTTTGTTTTGACAAAAAGGAATAGTTCTTTTCTATAAATCTAATCTAATATATTTCACTAATTTTCAGTCCGACAACTGTTTTCCCTTATTCTCACAAATTATATTTACTAAGTTTGTTTTGTTTTCTCTGAAACAGGAAGATAAAAGAGAAGTACTAGAAGAAAATTATAAGAGGAACCTGGTGTCCAACGCTCTCGAGAACCTGATGGAGCTAGCTTGATCCTGATGGCTTCTACGAAGTGCTTCTCGTTCTGCTCCAAAATCTTCTCTCCAAGATTTCGTGCTCGAACTCAATTCCGTTTCTTTGTTCAGAAGATTCCAAAAAAGTACCAACCAAAAGATTCCAAACCCTTTCCAACTCCTTCAAAATATAGCATAAGATTCAAAAATGCATAAAACCCTGACTTGTACAACTTCTCAACCCCTTATCTTCTGTTCCCCCCAAACTTGCAAAAATTCTTAATTAAATAAAAGATAATATTCCTCTCATCACAAAAACTCTAAAAATCAAGAATAAAAGAAAATCATTCTTTAAAAGCCAGCTTTTTAATTAGATCTGAATTCCTATTCATTTGCACAACTTTTCTTTCTTTTATTTGTTTTATTTGTTTTAATTTCTATTTTTACCACTTTCTTGCACAACACATTTTCTATTTAATTAAATAAATTATTCTAATAATTATCCCCACCCGATAATTAATTAGAATAATTAAAATACCTTTAATATTTAATTATCATTTAATCAAGACACATGACTTTATAAAAATTAAATAAAACATTTAAATATTTTCATACAAATAAATCCACATTAAAATACACAATTATTATTCCCTTTTAATTAACTAATTCACAACTTATAAAATAACATCAATTAAACAATCATAACTTATAAAATACCTCATTAATCAAATTACGACAAACACAACACAAACCACAATGACGACAATTACAGAAAATGAACAATACCAATCAACGAGACGACCTGACATCATGGAACGGGAGGACTTCGTCGTCACCTCTGTATCAACATTTAACCGCTGGGTTATTGGTGCTCGCCCTGTCCTGCCGAAGCAGGTGGAATCGAGACTTTTACCTGCAAATCCTGCATACAAACAAAGTTGTGTACATGTGCATACATATATATAATCATCTAAGCATTAAATTGAAGTACTGCATTGTGAGAAGGAATCGCAACATATCAGGGCACTCGCGAACGAGTGATGCCATATTGTCCTTCATCACACCTATTCTAACAAATATAACATAATCAACATTTCTAACTAACAATCATCTTAAAACATATCTAATTAAATCACTGCATCATATAATAATTCTGAAAATCAACTAATATAACCAACCATACTATCATACGAAATATTCTTATCCATAATGAAACAATAGCATCATCTAACGTCTAACTAACCAAATCAAACAATATCATCATAAGTCTGAAGTAACAGAAACAACACATTTAAGAAAATTACTAAATCCTACAGGTAAGAGGGAGGTGTACATGTTTATGCATCCACACTAGGTCTTGGACCCTTGCAAATTGAATAACATGCTTTAACGATGTCTTGTAAAGGTGTTGTAGAGTCTTGTAAAGGAATTTCACGCTCTACTAGACTTAATGAACCCATTTCTCCCCACTTCAACATTATAAAATGTGTTTGATAACATTATTACATCAATCTAGAAGGTTCTTAACTTAAACTTAATGTTAAACTAGTGGTGTAATGTGTCTTGCACATTCACATTAGTTTTTGTGCCTTTCTAGGCTATGCAGACCTCATTTAGTGTTGTAAAGTGTATTTAATCACACTTTCACATAGAATTTTGTGTCCCAATCCCTATTTTACCCTTACATCATCACTAATAGGTCCATATTAACCCATATTGTGCATCCTGAGGCCTAATTTGATAAAATTCCCAACAAAGTTGCAATTTAACTCTTATTTGCTTATCTCTTAGCATTTTATCTATCAAAATGGCCCCTATGGGACCCATTGGCCATGCATGGCGAATCAGTCTCATCCAAGTGGGACCCATTCACCATGTGTGGAAAATCAGTCCCATTTGGCCTAATTTTAACCTTTGAGCGAGAAAAAAGTGAAAATTAAGTTTAATATTACTTCATGTCAGCCTGTGATGAGATATTAATGGGTAAAATAGGTAAATTTCCTATAAATACAACCTTCTAAGCCCTAATTTACATCTGTAGACTCATTTTTACAACTCATTCATTATTTATCTTCTCAAGCAAACTAGGGCTTTAACATTACAAGTCATTCAAGATCAATTTTCAAACATTTAAGGGCAGATCCTTCATGTTTTGTTGGATAATTTCAAGATAAAACATCATGGAAAGTTAATAAACTCTATTATTGCATGTTTCATTGCATCCTTTTATTATTTTGGTTTAATTACCTAAAAGGGGGGTTGACCAAGGCAAACCCCCATGCCCTAACATTCAAAATTTCCCCTCCTCTTCTTGTGTGTTTGCATATTTAGGACTCTTGGAAGCCTTGAAATCATTGGAGATCAAGTTTCAAGGTTGCTCAAATCTTCTCTTCATTCAACAAGTCAATATATCAACAAAACCTCACTTTTAGACCCATAAATTAGAGTTTTGGAAGTAGACACCTAGAAAAATCAAAAGTGCAAATTAGAAGCTCCAGATTCCACTTTTGAATATTTAGAAAGTCAAAAATGGACTGATTCACCATGGGTGGAAAATGAGTCCCACTCGAAGGTCAATTTTTACTTTTCTGCATTTTTAGATACCCTTTTGTCTGAAATAGGTTCCGACTCAATTTTGCAGAACTAGGACTAATTCGCTCAAACTAGTGAATGAGTCCCACCAAGACTGAAAATCAGCATTAGCAGCATTACAAATGTCATTTCTAGTCTCCATCCATATTCTAGGTGCACACTTTCAGTTTTGTCAAGTTCTATTACAAATTGCATGCATTTCTAGTTCATTTCTGCATAACACAATGTATTTTCAAACAAGTCATATTTCTTAGGTTTTGCATTCATAATTAATTATTTTCTTAGATTAGTTGCATTTATATCATCTCATCTAGTCTTAATTACATCATACATTGCATAATTTGAGTGAACCTAGTGTAGATTCCTTTTGCATAGGGTTTATCCCTCTCCTTTTAGGTGAAACATCCTAAGAGCACAAGAGAATCCTATAAGCCCTACCCAAAAATCTACAGTTCAGGAGGAAATGATGAAGGAATAAATGGATTAGAATAAAGTGATAGTATCCACACTTGTGTGTATGAAATGATGAAATATTGAATGTTGATATTATGATGCCTCCTGGAGAGGTTATTCATGCAAAAAAAATGATATGAGTGACCTCTTGAATGATGAATGATGAAGTTATGGATGCAAGTAAAGTGAATAGATGAAATGAAGGAAATAGATGATGAGACGTGGAGAAATAATTAAAGAAGCACTGTGTTGAAAATTTTACTACTAAAATGTGGATTTTCACTTTATTTTTAGATGGGTTGTCAATTCACTATTGGTGTCAATTTTTAAACAAATACTATTTGAAAATGTTACAACTATGAATCTTCCTCTCATCCCTTACCATTCTTTTGTTTTAACTACCAAAATCATTTAAGGTTAGGTGTTGTAGGTAATGGCAAACAAGAATGCATACTAGTTTTTGTTTAAATATTGTATGAATTGGGTAGATAATAAAAAACAGAAATAGAATTGGAATTTGCGTCACCATAAATTATGACCTAGCATTTAATTTTTTTGTTGGGAGTGATATTGATAACATACTTGAAAATCATGGCTCTAGCAAAATTAAATGTTTCTAAAAAAGAAACTATGTAGAAAAGGTATCAATTTTTAAAAGTTGATCATGGTAGGAAAGAAAACATGTGATATAGAAACGTTGATGTAGGGACAAATTTGAAGGAAGACTAAACCAACAAACAAATAGCAAAGATTTTTCAAGGAGAGAGTGTGGGGATCAATACTGCATAAATATTTTAAAAAGTAACTATGTGCTCATTAAGAACATTTACTTAAACAACACATGTTTAAATAGTCAAAAGATCTATCACAATTTTACACATCATCCTCACCAAAAAATAATGAATAACTGTCAATTTCTATAAGTCAGCTACAATAGAACTTGAAGTCTATATTCATTTTCGTGGTAATCAATCTAAAAGTGTACCATCCTTGCTTGAAGGATATAGTTCACTCATGATTCTTCTCCAAAATCCAAAATTATAATATCCTATTTTAACAATATCTCATGTATTGATTATCTTAACGAGGCCTTTAATCAATACTTCATATCATGTTATGCATTCAAGATACTATTGCTCCCATCGTACTAGAGGATATCATATTTGATTTTGTTTTTTTGAGTATTAGATCCTGATGTGAATATAGAAACATTTTTTCTATGGCTATAAGTAACATTCATTGGTGGAAAAAAATTATCATCAATTGCAATTGTATGTAATAAAGGAAGTAAAAGTTTACCATTAATCATACAAGCATGATGAATATTCTCATTAGTTAAATCATCAAGAACAAAGGAGGAGACATCATCATGAATATTCTCATTAGTTTAAAGTTTACTATTAATCATATAAATATCACGAATATTCTCGTTAGTTAAATAATCGAGAATCAAGGAGCAGACATCATCATTATTAGTTGTAAGATCATCATTAGATGAATTAGAAACCATAGATGTATCCATATAGGTTAACAAGATAAGTAACTAGATGTAGATAACATAGAATCACAAATAGTGGGCGCATTAGAAACATCAACTATACTATCATCATAAAATAAATTATCATTAGCATCAATATGGGTATCATGGATCAAAATTCATTGGCCATGTCTTAATAAGAGAAAGAAACAACATGATTGTGTATATAGGCACATCATTGGTGGTAGAAGAAAAATATAGTCATCGCAAAGCTTAAATCACTAGTATAATCATCATAAATAGTTGATCCCATATCAAGAAACACATCTCTATCTCGGGCTTCCTTTATCCACATAGAAACTCTCTAACAATTTTTGGAATAGTATTGTGGAAAGGGTTCAAAACAAGTTGGTTGGCTATAAAGGGAGGCTATTAAGCCAAGCTAGTAAATATCAACTATTGAAAGCTTCTCTACAAAATATTTCGATCTACTACTTATCTCTCTTTAAGATTCTAGATTGTATGGTTGAAAGAATTGAGTAGGTCTAGAAGAATTTTCTTTGCACAAGCACTAGAGGAAAATCAAGAATTGCTTTGGTAAGTTGGGAGAAATTTTGTAAACCTAGAAAGTAAGGAGGTATTGGTATAAGGAGACTAAAACTGTTTAATAAATCTCCAATGGAAAAAATTGGTTGAAATCTCCTTGAAAGAAATAGAGAGTGGGCTATTGTCCTCAAAGCCAAATACTTGGAAAATAGAGGCTACTTTAGTTTTTATCCTCTTCTACTTTGCATCAAGGATTGGCTATTTAGAATAATTTATTCAAAATCAAAAATTTGATTAAACAAGGAATTTTTGGAAGGGTGGGAGATGGTAAAATAGTTAATTTTTTGAATGTCCCTTGGAAGGAAGGCCATTTGTTGCCTTTTGTTTAAACATTTGTTTAAATAAGAGATATGCTCATTAGATATAATGAAAATAAATTGAATGGCTATATTGACTAGAATGGGCATCAACCTAAATGGAACGAATTTTTGTGGTCAAATGTTGGAAGGAAGGACCTTGAGAGGTGGAAAACAATAGGGGCTATTTTGTACATTAGTGATTGTCTATTTTGTTCTTTGGGAAGGAAACATGAATGTATTTGGTCTCCAAATCCTTTTGACTTGTTTTCTGTCAAATCGGCTTATAGTCTTATTTATGCTGAAAATAATGCTTCTTTCTTTAACTATAATAGAGCATGAAATAGTAGAATGATCCCTAGATTAAACTGCTTCCAGGGTGGGATGTTATTTATAATAAGATTCTTACTATTTATGACTTGAATAAGAGAGGATTTCAATGTTTTAATAGGTGTAATTTGAGCTAAAAGGAGAAAGAAATTGTGGAACATCTACTCTTTCACAATGTTTTTTCCATAGAAGTTTAGATGGAGTTGTTGATTAACTACAAGGTTCATTGGACCTTCCCTAAGGGCCTAGAATAGTTTGTTAATAGATGGTATAAGGGATCTCCCTTTTCTCACCCTATGATTTTGGAGATATGGAAGCAAACCCCCTAATTGCTACTTGGGGCATATGGAAAGAAAGGAACAATAGGATATTTAGAGACCAATATAGAAACAATAGAGAAGTATTTAGTAGTATTAAAATAACTTGTGCAAGAGAATATCAATGTACAGGTTTTTGGTTTTTCAAAATGATGCCTTCTTATATTGAGAAAAGCATAAAGAAAAAATGGGGAATCAATTAGGATCTTACTAAGATTAACTAAAGAAAAAAATTTCTCAAGAACAACATCAAACAAAATCCCCCTAAAATTAGTTAGGTAAAGCTTAATTTTAATGGTTGCACAAAAGGTAACCCAAGTGTTTGTGTGGCTGGGGAGTGATAAGGGATGAAAAAGGTTGGTTGATTGCAGGATATGCTAAAAATATAGGAAAGAGATCAAATAATGAAGATGAGTCTATGTTTTTTCATGGGGATTTAAAAGAATGCAAAGGAGCTAGGATTCCATAATGTTGTGATCAAAGGAGACTTAAAAATTATTATTAATCTACTAAATAATAACCTTACCCCTTCTTGGAAGATTTCAAATATGCTAGAGGAGTGCAGAGATTTGTTAGGGAATTTCAATAATTTGAAGATTAATCATACCTACAAAGAAGGTAATGAAGTAGCAGATGTTTTAAATTTTGGTAAATTTTGGTATTATTTTTTCTAATTGATATTATTGGAATTTTTTAAATCTCTTGTTAAAAATTAGGGAGGTTTTTTCTAAGGAAATGTATTATTTAAATTATTACTCTTAAGATTATGGTACCTTCACTTTATTTATTAGATTTGGGTGATGTGGCACTTAATAGATGCTCTAGAATGAGAATGAGTTGGAAGATGCAGTCGGTCTTAGGCTCTTCATCAATATGAGTAATGTAGAAATCTATAGTAAATATTTTTTTGGTTATTATGGATCATAAATGGAAAAGAGAATTTTATGTCAAGAAATTAAAATATTTGGGAAATAATTAAACACCTCCCAA
>VDFB02184354.1:0-18740 GCA_007258455.2 Sequoia sempervirens
GATCCTCAACTACTAGATCCTCTCCCCTATTGTAGTTTTTCAGCTGGGAAGAACAGAAGCTGCAGTAGCAGAGTGTCAACAAAGAAAAGTGGAACAAGAGAACAGAGTAGAGGCTCTGTAGTTTGTACTATTTTCTAAATGTAAACCTTTTTGGATATATGGTAATCCAAATTTTGTTTTAATCTCTTCCTTCTACTTCTTTGTCAGCGTGTTGTTCCCTGCAAAGTCTTAACAGAGCTACTGTAGTTCTTTTTTATATCTTTTCCAACAGGAAAAGTATACAACATGGAATAGATTAAACTGGTACTTCACTCTAAATTTATCTATAACAATCAGTTAACTTATACAGGTCAAGAGCATTGACCAAGTCAGTTCAAGTGGATTTCAAAGGTAGTAACAATTTTCTTGTGGAGAGGCATTGCAGCAATGAAGCGAAGGATGCAAAATAGTCAGATTAAAAAATTCCTCATGCCAGTTGTTAAGGTTATCAAATGATTTTATAACATTAAAATCATACACAAGAAAAATGAAGATGTTCTCTACTGTTCTGTATGAAAATATCTTTGGCCACCATTGTATTTACAGCTTTAGATGCAGCTGCTAAACATTAAATAGCAAAATATAATGGCCAGCAGTGCATTTACAGTTTCAGCTTCAGCTGGAGCTAAAAGTATCTCTGAAAAATAGCAGAAGACTATCATAAAAATTGCGTTAAGAACAAGGAAAAGAGAAGTTCGTGAAGACATGTATGATAATTGTTCACTATTCCATGCAAATAAGCAGTAGAACTATTGAACTAAAAGCTTCGTATGTGTTTTTTAAGCTCTACCAACAAATAACTGACAAAAATATACAACATTTTGACCTTTCACTTTGTGGTGAGAGGCGAAAAAAGTTTGAATACATTTTAATCATATGAGGAAGTAACACATAAACATATATGGAATCATGTCTAAGTTCCTTGCCAATGTTGTATGGGCCAGTAAGATACTTCATCTAAAACAGTTGAAAAACTCAAAACCTACATACTGCTTGCATGTCCCTAGAAAATGCAGTTTACTTTTCAAAGAAAAACACATTACATCTTCATAGCAAGTGGAACATTGCTTTATCCTGGTTAAGAGAAGCAAAAATTATGCATCTACTAGGTCAGAAAGGATGCTTAACTCGATCTAATTTCTTCTTTTGCCAGCTTGTCAAGTGGATCTTCTCCAATATAGAGGTCAAACAAAGACTGACATAACAACTTCCTCTGAATGCTGCCAATCTCTTTATCATCAACTATAAGGGAGAAATCAAAACAAATTAGATTCTGCTATTCCAACTATTGTCTATAGTATATGCAAAAAATTTCATATAAAAATTGAAGAAATCAAAAGCAATCCATCTAGAATTGATATGTCCTGTCATATTCCAAGTAGAACTTTTCTTCCAAAATGTCACAATTAAAATTATAAAATTATATTCATAATTTACTAAGATCAAACATTTTCTTTGTAAGAAGATATAGAGGAAAAGGCTAATTCAGAATTCTCTTAACGTAAATGCAAAACATCATGAGCAGTTTGGAATCCACAAAAATAAACATACGTGCCATGAATAATCAAATGAAAAATCCTTTTGCTTGGATAAATTCAGAATCTTAATGAACTGAGAACTAAATTCCATTCAACGACTCATAAAAATCATACTTAGAAAAGAAGGCTAAAAGCCATGCTTCTTTTAACTATAAAACTTTCCAACAGCTTTTAAGACAAGCTTGTAGATACAAAGCTTAATGGTAAAATGAGTGCATAAAAACATGAAAGACAATTATATTTTCATTTCCTACCAAAGTCAATTTCTCAGCTTCCACCATTATGTTCTCATCTCCATATTAATCTTCTAGCTGAGAAAGAAAAAAAGATAACTAAAATAATGCATGAAAGGAGTATATATATCACTTATGAAGTTTAGATAAAAGAGTTTATGGACACAATTATGTGAAGAGAGGAACAATATCCATACTTTTGATCTCCTTCAAGGTCCCTCTCGCCATAAATTGCATCTATGTTTATAGAAAAGAAATATATTCTTATGAATCATTGATCATTGAAACATCATTACAAATACCAAGAACTGGCAGCGAAATGAACATAAAAGCAAAATACCTCAAAAGGAGTTATGAAGGTTCCAATTGTAAGTGTGTTGGAGTGCAGATATCATTATGTTACAAAAAGGACAGCTGTTGGAAGTTCTGAGCAAGCTCTTCAAGGCCCAAACCACTAGACCAATGGTCTAAAGTGGGTAAATCCTCAATGTATCCTCTCCAATCATGTTTTTGGCAATGGTTCTTAGAGTGGACAGATCTGTTAGGAATTGTCAAGGAAAATATGAGACAAATCAGCCACTTCAAAATTGATAGGAAAATTAAATTATTGTTTGTACGTGCATACATATTGGCAACTTACCATAGCATGAGATTGGATGTAGTAGTAAGTGTGGAAGGAGGCCAGAAGTATGAGGAACAATAGCCTGAGTAGAAGATCCTAGAAGATATTTTGAATGTCAAGAGAACAGTTGTCAAAGAAAACTGTGGAAAATGAAATATGTTTGTGTTTATAAAGTGTGTGCTGAAATGGTTGATGCGTAGAAATCAAATGTGGTAAGTGAGGAAGAGAATGGATAGTTGAAGTATGAAAGAGAAAGGACTAAGTTAAAAGTGAAAATACCTGTACGTATTGTTTAGCTGAAAAGAATTTGGGTTGAAGCTATTGAGGCTAAAGTTTTGACAGTCGACCTTCCTCGATGATCCTACGTGCAACATATCGTTTTGTTGCATGTGTGTGTATCTTTCAAAAGTGAATGCAGGGTGGATACGAAGGCCAAAAAGCTGAGTGACTCTCGAAATTGTTGTGAACGTCAGGCCTTGACGGTCAATGTTGTCGATGTCAATGGTGGCCATCTGAAGTGTAAGCCCTTGTGATTTGTGGATGGTTAAGGCCCATGCCATTTTAAGAGGGATTTGGCGTCGACCACCATGACTAATTGGGGTAATAGGGACATCTTTGGGATTGTTTGTGTCCCAGGTAGGCCCAATGTAATTCTTGAAACAAACAACAACAAACAAGGGTAGTTGGGGTGGTTTTTCGGTCTCGTTGTAAACAATTTTTTTTACTATGCCAAGAGCCCATTTACAAGGCCAGTTTCAGTCCACAGATTACAAGATAGCATAACCTTTTGGTTGACACAAAGTAGAATCTTAGGTTGGAGTTGCTCATCATCTGGGTTTGCGTTGAAAGAGGTCCTATTTGCTCGCAGTGGCAATGGCAATGGGTTGTGCTAGAGACAACAACATACGCTTATTATGGAGTGAAACCTTTTCATTGGTTGCATAAAGATGTATGGATGATAAGAAAGCAGTTTGTTCAGTAGGAGTTAGTGTGGAGCTTGACCTTGACATTAGCAGTTGCCAATCAACAATAGTAGGTTCAACCTTTCTTAAATTGCACAAGAGATTACGAAATAGAAGTTGAGTGGGATCCTCTCTAGCTTGACGAAAAATTTTGTTTAGTGTAAAAACAGTTTGGAAACTCTGCCATAGTGTCCCCCCATAGGAAGTAGAAGAGTACATTGGAATGTCTTTGACTGGTGGAAGTTGGCCAAGGTCTCCAAATAGCAAGATTGAGCGACCTCCAAAAGGGCAGTGGTTGTTTGCTGGGAAAGCTTCGCATAAGCGAAAGTCAATGCATTCAAGCAACTTTGGCCCGATGAAGCTCATTTCCTCTATTAAAATGTAGCGAACAAAGTGCATTCTCTCTTGGAAGCTTGCTAGTGTTTGGCCCTGCAAAAGAGCCAATTCTTTGATGGGAATGCACAATGCAGAATGAATTGTCGATGCTCCAATGTTGAATGTTGCAACACCAGTTGGTGCAAGAAGTAATAGTGGTGTTTGCCAGTTTGGAGTGGAACAATTGAGTGAAAACTTGATTTGTTTAATTAGGTTTGACTTTCCAGTTCCTGCAGTTCCTTGAACTATTATTTTTAGTGGTGGCTAGTTAGTGGTGGAGGATAGGTGTGACAACACTAAATCCAGTGTTTTCTTTTGTTCGAATGAAAGGGTGTGTTGGGTATTTACAAAGGGTGGAAGGGGGACTGCATATGTTGTGTGGTTGGACTGTATGAAGTTGGAAGCTTGAGTGAGTTCTATTGGATTTATGGATTGAGTATTCCAATCATGGTTAAGGTCTAACTCACGGTTGCCTAGCATGTCAAGTGCATCTAGGTGGAGTGGATGGCCTGGGTGAACACTTGACAAGACTTTCCATTCAGATTGGTTGTAGTGATGTGGGGGTTCTACATCATTTGAAGGAGAGTCAGGTTCTATATTAGAGGCTAGATCTGGGTGAATGCAGCGAACATGCCACGGATGGTAAGTGCATGCCAGTCTCTCCCACTGTGCGACAATTTGAGATGGTGAAGAACCAAGGTCAATTGCAATGTGACGAAAAGGTTTGTAGAGAACCAATTCACTCCAACAAAAGTCATGGAAACTTGGGTCATCCTTGGGAGGAATACTTGTGAAGCGGGGCGAGACCCGAACAATTGCTTCTAGAGGAACGCTCTTTCCATTGGTTTGCTTTACGGGATGCTATGAAACTCCACTTTTGAGTCACTTCAATCAATGGCATTGCCTCCAGAGTAATAGGGCAAGCCATGTATGCATCAATATAGTTTGTGTGTGGTGATGTACATGTGGATGAGAGTGGAACACGTTGATAGTTTTTTTGGTTGACATTTAAAGAAACAAATGACCGACTACACAAGTAGAGTGGTAGTTTTAATAGAAGGTGGCAACTTTCTTGAGCATTGATATCACGATCGACAAGGTTGTCAACAAGAATTTTCCTAAAAGCTATTGGTGCTGGCTTGTCAGGCTCAAAAGATTTTGAAATACGAGAAAGCATTGCATGATATGTTTCGGATTTGGTTTCAGCTTTAGCTGCATATTTTGTGATATATTTGAGCACTGCATCAATTGAGAGAACGGGCTGGCAATCTACATTTGCATGCCAAATAGAGAGGATAGTGGGGTTGTGTAGATTCACTCGGTCATCATTACGGGAAGGGGTGTGCTTTGGCTGGCCACTCTCATTTAAGAGGGTTGAATTGTCTTGCATGGTCCAAGGGGCTTTATAGCGGCATTCAAGTGTACCACCTTTTCTCGCAAGCATGTTTGCAAGGTGCAACATGTATGGCGTTGCACACAATTGAGCAATTCATTGTAGTCATGTGAAGGGTTGGACAACATAATCATTCTTGTGTCCATTAAGCAGGGGTTGTCTAGGGTAGATCTTGGAAATGTTGCTACTGAGCTTTGGTGGGGACATGGGTTCCAAGCAGAGACATATTTGTCAATGTAGTCGATTGCATTCTGTACTGAAGCAAGATTATTCCATTGCAGTTTGGCAATATCAGGTGCGTCTTTGAGCCAAAGGAAACCATGGACATGTGCAGACCCATGGTGTTGCCATTCATACCTGGACACAGTAGATGTTATAAAGCAAATGATGTACGAAAAAAGTAAATATAAATGGTAAAGGTGGAGTGTAATTACCTATACCAATAGTCATTTGTGCAAAGAATCTTCTCCAAGACCTCCTCACGAAAAGCAGTAAATCGATGATGCATGTAAAGTGCAGTGAGGTGTGGGTTTTGCACTATATTTTGGATTCTCCATCTGGCAACTGCAGTAGAATTTGTTGGTGCGGTAGATGGCATGGCATTGTGTAAGTCTGGCCATTTAGTATCTGCAGCACTAAGGGTGAAGAATAGAGTAGGACAACCAACTTGAATAACCATGTCAGATAGCTCCCCTCTTCGAACAGTCCAGAAGGGGCGGGTACCACGAATTTTTGAGCCGAACCGCATGACTTGGTCTGCAAGGTGTTCATCGGGGAGATCCTTGAGTCTTTGGCGCAAGTCAAAAATTGTTGTTGGCAATCTACTCTCAAAGTGTTTTTGAACAAACACAGAAGCTGTGGCCTGGCTACGATGACGCATAAGAATATTAAGAATGAAGTATCTAAATCATGGGTGTTGGCCAAATCTATTATCATGGTATCGAAGAAGATGGAGAGCATATTCGTGTAGCTTGACTTCTTTCATACTTTGTTGGTTGAATGCAGCCCTGCCCTTTGGAAACAATGTTGGGAATGCCATAACAAACAATCCTTCTGTGGTGTATTCATTGAGGGGCATAAGAGAAACTGGTGGCCAATCAATAGCAGGAGTGGGTCGTCCTTCTCCTAACTGTAACAAGGATCGTAATTCTTGCACTTCTGTACGTGCAGGGGGCAAGTTTGCCACAAATGATGTTGTTGCTTGCACATTCTCATCCAATTGTTCTTCGATAGTATTATCTGTCTCCATGGAGGTAACATCAGTGGGGTTTGAAGATGAGGTTGTTGTATTAAGAAGGTCAGAGATGTCAGTGGAGGGAATAGGCAAGCATAAGAGAGAGGTCTCATCTAATTGGACATCTTTGTAGTAGGGGTCATTATTGATCTTATATTGCAAAGCCTCATGAACATGTGATCTGCAAACATAGAAGTTGTACAGTTGGGAATCAACATTTCTTTTATTAACTATGAGTATATCCAAGTCATGTATATGGCGTGGCAAGTAATTTGCAATTATTGTAATATCTTGAGGAAAACAAATAGTGTGACCACTATATTTTAGTTGTCCTCCTCTTGCATAAGTAACTTGGAGGATAGGGCTAACTCTTGATATAAGCATCTCCTCAATCTGGGTAAGGCGTTGCAAACAAGAAGGCTGCTCTCCAGGGTCCATGTTGTTCCACTTTGAGAAGCAGTTGCCATTTTTTTCCAAAATGCATCTTGTACAAGCACTACTACCATTGAAAAGCCTAGTATTTATTCCTGGATATCGTTCCATGCATATTTGGCATGTCGATATGTTTGATAGGCTATCCAACTTTGAACGGAATGAATTCCTAGCAATGTAATAGTTTGCAGCAAGTGGTAGCGGATGGTGGTTTTGGGAGGGAGAATTGGGGTGAATTGTAGACTGCATTTGAGGTGTCGGTGGTTGCAACGGGGAAGGGTTATTGGAAAGACAAGGTGGGACTATGGAGGAGCTTGCAAGGTTACTATGAAGCTTTTCTCTTCTTCGTCTATTAATAGAATCCTTATTTGCATGGTACCATAATCGTTTTAGATGATTACGATGAGAGTGTTGTGCTTCCATACTTTGAACTTGATTTTCCACGGTATTGATTGCTGAGGAACATATGAATGCAATTTTGTTTTTGCATTAGTTAATGATAAAGTTGAAAGAACACAATTAACTTAGGTGTGCAAAAAGAGCAAGGAGAATGCTTGAAGTATTAATTCTATGTATTGACTAACATGTGCAAATTCTAACATTGTGGTATGAAGAAGTCTTTCTATTCTTTTCACTTGTAATTGTATAGAGACTTGGTTACATTTGGTGGTATTGACAACAACAAAAGTTGTACAACATATGCAAAGACTATACAGTATTGTGGAAAGTAAGAGGTACAACTAAAATCATATTGCAAAACATGTGCAGAAGATAACATTGTTGTATCAAAAAAGTATTTTATTCATTTTACTTGTAATTGTAGGCATACATGATTATATATGGAGGTATTGACATCAGCAAAAGTTGTACAACATCAGCAAAAACTATATAGTATTGTGGAAAGTAAGAGGTAGATGCAAAGTTTTTTAAAGAACTTTTATTGTTGTAATTACAAAGCTTTTCATTTCTTTCCCAGCAGAAGAATTCAAAGTAATGGCCACTTCAAAGAAAAATTGGTGCCCAAGAACTTGATCCAACACCTCTTTAGCAGCATCAGGTTTAGCTATAAGTAGTTGAAAATTTTCAGCGGATACGCCAAACAAGGTGTTTGGAGGACCTTTGAATGCAGTGACTTTAACAAGGGCACCTGTTCCATCATCTAAATCCACTTTGACCATGTAGCTAAAATCACATCCAGGGAGATCAATAGAACACTTTGGGCAATGAAAGCTATTGGGGTTATTTTCTACAACCTTCTTCTTACACTTCTTATTGCCCACCATAAGAGGACATGAGAGGTAGTAAAAAATTTCCAAGTGGACTTTTGTAATGCTTGCTTTTACGCAAACATTTGTTTTTACAAGATAGTTTGTACTGTTGATCGTTGAGATGCCAACTAGATTTGCAAATTTGTTGGAAGAAAGATGATCTATTGAGAGCGAAAGGAAGGGTGTTTCATTCCCTATAGTGGCATACCAGTCATGCAACGTTGACACTTCTAAAAGCTTTGGATTAATGGCAATTGTAGTTGCAAATATCGTATCAAGAGCCTTTCCATGCCAGGAAGTTATACATCTAGATTTGATCAAGATAATTGGAGGGGTTGGTAGAAGAGGCATAGTATATAATTCTTTACCTTCAAATTCACAATGAGGGCCCCAAAGTGTAACATCAATGCACAAGCATGACATGTTTGTGGTTGTTGTAGTACACTTTACTGTTTCATAACCATCTCTCTTACGGATGGTTGATGCAGGGGAGATAGATAAAAGTATGCCTAGAACATCAACAACAAAATTAATAGGTAGTGATAGTAGGGAATCTATGCTCTTGATATGCAAGCTATGCATGGGGATTGTAGACTCTACACATGGTGAAGGAGTAATTGTTGATGATTTGTGTAGGAAAATTTCAAATGGGTTCATTGAGCTACTAAATAATTTTTTATTAGCAACTTGTACGCGACCATTATAAATAATGTATGCACTATTAGACTGCACAACATTATAGAACTCATCAACAAGTTCATTGAAGCATGTGACATGTATTTTGGTGCCTTCTTTGTCAATGAGGTCAAAACCAAAAACTTTTCCTTCTCGGTTAGCATTGTGAAACTCATGGATTGGACTCTTTGTTAATGCTCTACTCTCAATGGACCAACACTTATAGTATGGGGTCAAAGATTTGATGGGAAGTAATTCAAGAGTGGGTATGGCTGGTTCTTCAGTAGATATTGCATTTTTTGTAAATCAAATGGGGTGTGGGAGCTAGTACGTGGAAAATGACTTGTTGCTTGCAGAAGAGGAGTTGGAGTGCCAATGAGTGGTGCTTTATTCAAGACCATTTCAAGATTGTTGATAATTATAGCTCTGAAATTGAACCATGTAAATGATTTAGGAAAATCAAATAAATGAATGACAGCAATATTGAAAAATAGAGTAAGGTTGGACGTACGTGTATTTCTCGAACAACTTGGATGTATATTTTGTAAGGTGGACAAAAGACCCAATGGCCATTGCTTCTTCAACAACAAGATTGTTGAACTGGCCGGGAAGCAAAGTTGGATGGGTATGGACACCATCAGAGAGTTCAATACGATATTTAACATTTGTTGATTGACCCTATTGTATAGCATTTATGGATGTGACCTATAATGAAGGGTCAAGATCAACCATGCCTGCAAGAATTTCTTCAACAGCATTTAGAGTTAGAGTTGCCATTGAGATGGTGAAAGGTAGTTGAAGTTTTGTGCCTGTGGGGAAGTTGTGAGTGTTAGAATTGGCTTTTATGACACGTCAAATTATGGTGCTCCTTAATTGATAACATATAGCCACATAGTTTATCTACATGTTTATAAAACCAATGGTTTGTGAATGGGATAATTTTATTGCAAACTATATAGTAAATGACTTTCTTGGAGTTTTCTATATGAAAACAATATTTATCGAACTATAATGTGTGTAGGTCTTAAGATTTAATATATAGCAAAAAATAATGAGAAATGTAAACTATATTTGAATTTCGTAATATAGATAATTGATTATTTGATGATGTATCTTGGTTTGTAGGCTATGGTTGGTTCATATGGATGTTTTTACTTTTGATGTTTTCTAATTTCTATTTCTTTGTTTTCAGCATGTTCTATCAATATGATGTGTTTTTCAAAAATCATATGGTTTTACTTATAAGATTGTTGTTTTCTAAAATTGTGATGATTCAACACTATGTTTCACAATAATATCACATATGAAAACAAGCACAAATATGTAACATAGATGTGACATAAAATTCTTTTGACAATTTAAAAAATTTGTTAATTTGATAGATAACAATAAAAGTGTTTAGAAAGAAATAGAAAACAACACAAAATGTTTGGGCAAGTGACTTACCGCAAGGCTTTGGCAAAAATGTGTCTTGCTAGCAATGATGTAGAAGCAAAAGTCGCTCAAAAGTGAGACAATCCAAAACCAATCTCCTTAGAGTTGTTGTTTCTATCTATTGACAATTTTAAAAAAGTAGATCTAAGAATATATGTGATTCAAACTATTGACAATTAAAAAAATATATCTAAGTATATCAGAATTTACAGCTACCTAAAATTAGGCTCTTCACTAAAAGTATTACATTAATCCACTAAAAGTATTAAATTAATCCACTTAAAATGGGCTTTTGGTTGTCAATCCTAATAATATAACAAACACTCAAAATTCAGTTTGCTATTTAGTTCTTTGAAAAACATAAATTAAAAGATTTTTGACACATAATGTAAAGGACGGTGTACATGGACTCAAGTTCTTTGAAATGAATCTGCACCATATATGTTTAACATTTGGACCACTTTAGAGAGCACTTTTGCAATTTAGTTTTATTGAGGGAGTGTTTTGAGTGCTTACAGAAGACAACAACAAGCATAGAGTCTGAAGTAGTCAAAATAATCACTAATCAGAATGAAATAAACAAGCCAACAATATGGGATAGTAACCACTCGGGCCTCACTTCTGAACTACTGAACTTTCTATCTTTTCTAATAAGCCATTTAAGGTCATCTGTGTTGCAAATCTTTGAAAAATCACATCCCTGCTACTAAGTCTCATAATCACTTCTAAAGTTTGATCAATTCTCCCTCACCCCATTATTGACTTATCTCACATAGACAAGTTGATATTTATTGGAGAGCTAAAGCAGGAGGACATGACTGCCATGGTGGGCAGTGGAATTAGTGATGCACCAGCATTAGGAAACTTTACAATGTCAAGTTATGTTCTAGAGTGCTTAATTAATTCAAAGATTTTGAGAGCATCCTTGGAAATTCCATGTTGTGCATATCTTGAAATCATTGCATTCGATGAGATGACATATCTTTGGACCATTTTTTCAAACAGTGAATGTGCCTATTCTATGCTTCCACATTTTGCATAATGTCCACTAGGGCAGTTGCAACTGCAACTGTTGATAAAATTCCTCTTTTCTTTATGCTTTAATGGATGTCCATACCCTGTTCGAAGGCTCCTATTTTGGCATAGGTAGGCAGGGAGAATGCTGGAAAAATTTGTAGTCTTTTACACCTGCCAATAGCATTTGCTTGAAAGTTTCTAAATTTAAAAAAAAAATCCATTTTGTGCATATCCTGCAATCATTGCATTCCATGAAATAACGTCTCTTTGAGGCATTATATCAAATAGTTTACATGCCTTTTCTATGTTTCCACATTAATTGAAGATGAATTTTGTTTATCCTATAAATTTTAACTCACAACCAATATTTTCCAATAAAAGACTGCAAAGATCTTGTATGAAGCTCAATAGCTCTAAATCCAGATATTTCTAGATCTACTTTTTGTTTATCGTGAATAGATTGAAGCAGCAAGTTGTAGGGAGACTGAGTTTGTTTCGTCTCAACTTTTCTTAAATTCTACTTTGGTAGGGTTCATAATATTTTCCTGCAAACTCTGCCCCATTTTTCTCAGTGGCATCCTTACAGCACAACACAATTTGTGCAAAATTTTAAGGTAAGTCACTTGCCACGATTTAAATGAATTTTTTTATGGAAATCTATGCACAGCCAGATCACTTTTGTTGTGTTTTATTTCATTCTAATACAGTTCTGTTGTTATCTGGTAAATGAAGGCATTCGTTATGTGGTTTTGTCAGTGGTTGTTTTCATATATAATATATTGTAATACTGAGTGTTAGACTGTTATTTGTTTCTTCACATGGAGATTTATGAATTGTGAAATGAATTTTGCATTCAATTGGCAATTCAAATTTTTTGTTTATTTTGTTTTCCTTGCTCTTGAGGTTATTTATGTGACAATTTACCTGGTAGCATTAATTAGTATTAAATGTATAGTAGTTACTACTGAAGCTGTAAATGCAATGGTTGCTAGAGCTATTTTTCCTTCACAATTTTGTGTCATTATACTATTTCTTGTACTTTAAAGACCAAATGTAAAAAGGTAAGGGATTAGCGTGACACAATTGACTAAAATTTTAAATGATTGTGTTGAATAAGTGACAAATAGCTTGGTTTTCCAAATGGATACATCCTCTCACATGGTTGGTTACTTTAGGAACCAATATACTTTTGATGTTATTATATTATTTTCTAAAACCACGTGTCTATTACTTCAACAAAAATAGTTTGAGAGATCAACTTCCCACAGATGAAGAGAGCTAGCATCTCTGCATTTGCATCAATTTGCAACAATTCAACATCCTCTAGGTGTAGTGTTGAGTGTGAGTGCTGAGTGAACCCTTCATTCTCATGAGTGAATACCTCTACTTATCAATCAAACTATAGGCATACACGCTGTAAGAACACAAGTGGCAATTTTGAAACAGTTCAAGTTGAAACAGTTCTTTTGTGCTTTTGTGCTTCTGTGCTCCAAAAATTCAACTCCTCATTATTGTTTTATCTGGCAAGTATGTAGTTTTGTTTGTGAGTTTGCTGACTAGTTTCTTGAGTCATTAGTTATATATATTGACATTTCTGATCATTCTTTACAGAAGAATTAGGTAATGCTTACTTGTTTGTTACATTATGTTCTTTCCTAAAAACTTTTATGTTTAATCAGTTGTTTGAAGTTTTTTGTGTATATTTGTCTGGTCAGCTGTGTGATTTAAATTTTAGACTGTTGTTAATGAATACCATATGAGTAACCAACTCTTTACTTGGACTTGTATGACTCTTTCCTGGAACTGAGTTATTTGACTTTTGATCTAATTCTTGTTGTAGACCTTGCAGAGTGCTTAATTGATTTATATTGAAATGTTTTTGGTATTTTGCTTTTGCTGCAAAAAAATGTATTTCCATATTTTTCACAGTTGATTTAAAGCTATTGGTTTTGTGATTTTTTTGTAGATAGTAAATAAAAGATACATGGAATATCTCTACATGAACATTGAACATGAGTTAAGCAGAAATACATAAATAATAGAAGCTACTTGCTGTCACATGTATATATATACAAGTTTGACGCCTACTTAATATTTTGACTAACTGTGTTCATACCGATTCTTGACAGTCCATGAAACATGGCATATTCAATAGTACCAGAACCACCATTTTGGAATTTTCTGCATCAAATATAAAAATGAAAAATACACAGTTCTATTTTGCATACTATTCTTCTCTATCAGCTTCTATTGTTTGTCAACATTGATAATAAATTCTTCAATGACATGAAAGCTCAATTACAATTTATCATAGAAATAGAAAAAATAGAGATTCAGATTTGTTATAAATTAACAATAACCATATATTTGCCTTGTTTTAACATTGTGTTGTGTGTCAGTTATATCCCAATGAAAGATTGTCGGTTGTCATCATTGTCAGAGGAGAAAAGAGAGCCTGGGTAGTTGCCCGACAAGCCCAAGCAGCTTGAAGATGAGGAAGAGTCTTACGACCCTCCTTCTCGGTGTATATCCACATCACAGTGGGAAAAGGAGTACAATTCCCCCAAAGATTTGAAGTTTGAGGATGGATTGAGAAAGAGGAAAAAACGGTCCACCAGCATGGACAGTGAACAGGGCAGGTATTCATCGTAGCATGGTGGCATTAACAAGCAGGGTAGTGGGCAGAGTATTTCTCCTGAACCTAGTGAATACACAAGAGAGAGATTGGGAAGTTCAAGAGGAAAATCAAGAAGTTCTAATGAAGAATGAGACAGAGTGTGTAAATCTTTAGAACCCATTTTCCTCTTCTTCTTGGCATGCTTCTTATTCCTTAGGGCAACTGTAAAACCCTCTTTGAGAGGCGAGGATATTATCATCTACTCTTAAATGTTCATCTAAATAGTCTGTGAGGAGAAGGTATGAATGACAAATTACCCCGAATCTAGGGTTTGCAAATTTAAAAGAAATTATTTAGAAAACCATATAAACCTATGGTTTCTCCCTAAAATCAGGGCAACAAGTGGCATACCTCAAGTTTTTGCATAGATTGGTGTCTTTCTTTCAATGATGCAGAGGAGAAAAATGATCACCTGGACTCTTCTTTCAAATGCAAAGCAAAGCAAATTAACTGTGACATGTTGTGAATGATGCAAATATTTTGCTTCTAATACAAATTGGGGCATTCTGTCATGCTGTCAAGGAGGCCAGCTTCTGCAATAAGTGTTGCCCCGATATTTTACATTTTTTGCAATAACTACTTTGCAAATATTTTTTATCTTACTTCTCTTGCAATAAACTCTATACCATCAGGAAAAATCATTGGAAGCAGTTCGGATGCATTTGATGCATGGGTGATGCTTGTGCATGAATCTGGATTTACTTAGATGCAGAAATACCTCCCAAATACTAAGCATGGGGCATGTGACATAATAAAAGAAGTAAACTAATTATTGGTTAGTCAAAATCAAACCATGTCTTTGACAACTCTATTTACAAAACAATAATGTGAACAAATGTAGGTCCCCGCATTGTCATGACTTCGTGTCATGACTCTAACATCACCAAATAAATTCAACTTTGAAATCTTCCAAAATGAGGTAAAAGTTAATCTACTGAATTCTCCATGTCAGTGCACTAAGTTAAATGTCATCTAGTCTACTCATATCTCTCTCTACTTCTCCCCACCTTTGGGGATGGCCAAACCTCCACCATCAGCGTTTTACTAATAATGTTGTTAATATTTCAATCAAGCTATGACTCCTTGGTAATTTTGTCATTTTAATTGTGGGTTTCTAATTTATTTAAAATTTAAAGGTTATTTACATTGTAAAAATGTGTTGGTTGCATGTCTGATTGTAATACTATAGATGATCCATTGAGGAGGATCACCCCCTTAATAGAGAATCCCAACATTAAGGTTTCAAATAATATAATTAGGATGGCCAGGTATATTTTCATAATCCCTTCGTGGTAGCGCCTTTCTTTCCTACACATTACCAATCATAAGCAACAATCATATATCACATTAATTTGGTAGCAACAATTTCACTAAAATTCCAATTCGTATTCATAGTTTACGAGTGCCTAATACGTTCATGGCAATGATAATAAAACATGTCAAAATGAAATACAAGCACATTGTCACAAAATCACACTATGCATTGTTTGAAATATATCTGACATCTAGTTTGGAGAAATATATAACAAAATTAAGATTTTATTATTCACATACGAAGCGGGGTCTTACACTTCTCTCATACAAGTAATAGTTGCTTGTAATTTCATTCTCATCTCTTTTAATTTTTGCTCTCATGAAGATGCTCCAAGTTAATTGTGGAAATTTGATAATCCTAAGAAACAACAAAAAAAAAACTAAAATACAAATACAAAAAATATGCTACAAAATATCATAACCCAAAGTAGCAACAACAACAACAAAGACTAAAATTACTAAAGTTGGAAAGCACTACAAATAGCTACATAACAGATAAACTTGAACATTAAAAATCTCTAACTCATGTTAAGAACATTTATGACCTTTAGATGAGATTTCCCTATAGAACAAAAATGGTTTCATCCTTTGATCCTTTGAAAAAAGGGTATTCATCGTCTAATGTCTTTAAAATCCAAGGGTTTCCATTGTTAGATCTAATTCATTGAATAAAAGGATCAAAAGAATGTTGACAAATTTTTTTGATATAATGAATCATCTCTTGAAATAATATATATCTTCCCCTTAAATATCTTAGATCAACAACTAGAAATAAACCTCATGTGTATCACTTTTTTAGTCATTCAACACTTGTCACCAAGGTTGATAACTTGGTCAAATAGTTTGTTGGTTTGCACATTCCAAGTGATCGAAAGGTTGACACCTATAGGAAACGTGTCTTCTAATTTGTGCCACATCATGGGGCACTTGTCAATCCACATGATAGGTGGATTGCATATTCCTTACCTATATAGGGAACCTCATATTGTACATTTTAATCAACTCTTTTATCAATCTCTTTAATAATGTGAATTAAACTCATTATATGCAAGTGTTTTTGTGGAAGCACAAGGTTTTTGCTATTATGATCTTTGATAAAAATCCTAATAATAAGCAATTTAGGTTTGTACAATAGCTTGGTAGATAAACATAAATAGCTTGATATTTTTATGAGGTATATGAAGATGATATTTATAGCCCATAATTCCTTGTAAGTTAGTCAACCTAGACTTAGTCTCAAATAGAAAGTGTTTATATTAAGTGAGTGAACCTTTTCTATCAAAACTATTATGTATTTTGAAATTGTGTACACCATACCTATAAAATATAACTTAATAAATAATATTTATTCTCAACTTTATGCACAAGAGCTTATACCATAGGACCTTAGACTTAAGAAAATCATGAGTAGCATTAGATTGTGAATTACAATACTTTTTATTGATATATGATATAATTCTCTTCAAAATATGCCACCAAATAATGTTTTTGTCATCAAGTATCTTATAATTTTTTGTACAAAAATTCACCTTCTAGAACTAGTGTAAACCCCCATCTTTGATTATAAGTCACTTGAATTTTCATGAAGAAATAATGATTTTTTTTATGGAGCGCAAGCAATTAAAATAGTGTATGTTGACTACTAATGTGATGCACAACCTTAGGCATACTAAAACTTTTAACAGAGAACTTTTTGAGAATGAATGTCGTAAATAATATGCAATGAAATTGGATGCATACCTCTTTAGGAACCTCCAGGCTGTGATTAGTGTGCTTGGATATATATTCAAGATTTGAAATGAATATTTTATATTTATTTTGTAGCTAAACATTTCTTCCTAAAGGAATATGACAAGTCACAAATTTTGATAGATAGCTTTGAGAAATACGATTGAACTTGTGTAGAATAAATCATAGTAAAAATTTGATATCAATTTAAATGCTTTATGATCAAATGTAGTGAGATGTGGTATGATCTTCAACCAAAAACTCTCAAATGCATGAATGATGTTTAGAACAATGATATTTCTTATTAATTGATAATTGTCCTTTCCAATAAGAGTATGCTAACATGAGCTTGATTAAGAAACCTAAAAAATGAATAAATATGAAAGGAAATATCTCTTGATGATACAAGACTACTTGTATACCTGAAATGCTCTTGCATAAAATTCTTTAATCTTGTATTAATATAATTAAATAATAATGAAATCATTGTAGCATATATGTGGTTTGTTTAAGATGGAAAAAATTCATTCATCTTCAATACTCTAATTAATATAATCTCAAAACAATAAATAATTTCATTGATTACAACTATGCAAACAATAAAATCACATTCTTTTCATTCAAATGTTACTTTATATACAAATGCAAAACGTTTAACCTATTTTGTTGTTTAAATAAATTTTACTATTTATAAATGACTATTAAGAATGAAACAAAATAAAAAATTGCAACATTCTTAAAATAAAAAAACTATAAGCATTCAAATTATTAAAAAGATTAAAAAAAACACAAATTTTCTTTAAAGAAGATTTCTTCCATTAAAATAAGATTAAATAATAAACACAATTTATTTACAAAACTAATTTTTTGGGTTGGTGTTAGATGGAACACTATACCTACTCTAATAAAATCCTATTAAAGTAAACCAATTATTGGTTTGTCAATATCAAACCACGTCTTTGACAGCTCTATTACAAAACAATAATGCACAAACACGGGGTCCCCACGCATCACGACTCTAACACGCCAAATAAATTCAACTTTGAAATCTTCAAAATGGTCGAAAGTCAAGCTTCTGAATTCTCCACGTCGAGTGCACTAAGTGTCGTGTATATATACTCTTGTCCATTCAGAGACTGAATACCATATATCAAACCTCATATCTCCTCTCTATTTCTCACACTGGGATGGCCAAACACTCCACCATCACTCTTTTACTAATGATGTTGTTAATATTACAATCAGACTGCCGGCTCCTTGGTAATATTGTCATTTAATTATTGGGTTTCTAATTTCTTAACCGTTTAAAGGTGGTTATTGTAAAGATGTGTTGGTTGCATGTGCAGACTGTAATACTATCGATGATCACGCGGGGAAGATGGGCTAAACAGAGAAGCCCAACTTTAAGGTTTCAAATAATAAAATTAGTATGACAGTAGATTTTCATAATCCCCCTTTCTTGGTTTGTTTTCCTAGAATAGGAAAGTGTTCTTCTCATCACAGCAAGGGAAAATATCTAGGTTTCTTCAGAACTTACATATTTTAGTTCCGATGTTTAAAGAATCGAATGTTAGCTTTTAAAATAGTTTAAAATTTGTAAGTATCTTATTATTAAAAAACAGTTATAAGACATTTGAGTTATGTTGTATTGGTGATTAAATAGATGCAAAAGAGTAGCACGGAAGAGAAAGAAGGTTTCTATCGCAGGAGATTGACAGGCGAAGGCGATCATCACGGTGTTCAGCACGGAAACACGCAATAAACATGCACTTGAAAATAGTAGCGAATTTACATTTCTT
>VDFB02184354.1:20396-41488 GCA_007258455.2 Sequoia sempervirens
TTTTTTTTTTTTCTTCTTTGTTATAATAGTCATCATTGTCTTGTTCTTTATAGCAATCTTTTCGAGTTATAATAATTTAAATAGTCAATTTTATAAAAATACTTTCTTTATTTTGATAACTTTAGATACATATGTTTAATATATTATATTAGCATAGCTATTTTTTTTTTAAATATCTAAAATATGTTGAGAGATATCATTCTTGAGGTAAATATTATTTAAAAGAAATTTTATAGTTACATTTTTGGAAATAAAGTTTTAATCTAAATAGTTTCTTTTTAATAATATAGTCATTACATGATGGTATTTGATGTCACTATGGAATGTCTCTTTGTGCAATAAATGTAAAATAATTTTGGTTTGAAAAAAAAAAGTATATTATAGATTAAATTTCACTAATAAATAATACTTTTTTTTTTTTTGAATTAAAAAATGTCAACTCCACCAATATATTTGTAGTGATGCAATTTTCTTATAGTGTCAGTTTTCATTTATTTTATATTTATTTTAAGAATATTTCATGATGTGTGTATACACATCTTTAAATTAATGATTGAAATCTTTGAAATGGTGAAAAGTCATGGTACTAAATTTTCTACATTTAGTACAAAAAAATGTTTATCATGTGTTATGTACTGAAAAGTACCTATCATTTAGTATTATAGTAATAGTATATATTTCATGGTTGTTTGGGATCAATATAGAGTGATTCTAATTAAATAATAAATCCATATAAGTATTAAATTTGTAAACTAAAATAAAATAGTTCAATCTCTAAAATAATGAAATGTTTTCTTAACAAAATCTTGAGATAAATATAGATTTGTAAACATAATAATAATAAAAAGAATATTATGGATAAATATAACATTTTAAAATAAGAAAAATAGTGATTCATCTAGTCAAATTGAAATTTACTAATAATATTATGTATTACAGAAGATTAAATCTTTGCTAATAATATTTGAAAATTTTAATTCTATATTGAAATTCATGAAAATGATAAAATGATTCTTAAATATTTGGTAGAAGTGTATACATGATATATCATTAATACTTTGAAATTTTTAAAACTCAAACAATAACTCAGTTTTATTATTTTTCCTCAACAAAACAAATACTCTATTATTTGATGAATATTGATTTTTTTTTTTTTCTTCTTTGTTATAATAGTCATCATTGTCTTGTTCTTTATAGCAATCTTTTCGAGTTATAATAATTTAAATAAATAATTTTACAAAAAAAAAATCACATATTTTGATAACTTTACATACATATGTTTAATATATTTATACTAGCATAGCTATTTTTTTTTTAAATATCTAAAATATGTTGAGAGATATCATTCTTGAGGTAAATATTATTTAAAAGAAATTTTATAGTTACATTTTTGGAAATAAAGTTTTAATCTAAATAGTTTCTTTTTAATAATATAGTCATTACATGATGGTATTTGATGTCACTATGGAATGTCTCTTTGTGCAATAAATGTAAAATAATTTTGGTTTGAAAAAAAAAAGTATATTATAGATTAAATTTCACTAATAAATAATACTTTTTTTTTTTTTGAATTAAAAAATGTCAACTCCACCAATATATTTGTAGTGATGCAATTTTCTTATAGTGTCAGTTTTCATTTATTTTATATTTATTTTAAGAATATTTCATGATGTGTGTATACACATCTTTAAATTAATGATTGAAATCTTTGAAATGGTGAAAAGTCATGGTACTAAATTTTCTACATTTAGTACAAAAAAATGTTTATCATGTGTTATGTACTGAAAAGTACCTATCATTTAGTATTATAGTAATAGTATATATTTCATGGTTGTTTGGGATCAATATAGAGTGATTCTAATTAAATAATAAATCCATATAAGTATTAAATTTGTAAACTAAAATAAAATAGTTCAATCTCTAAAATAATGAAATGTTTTCTTAACAAAATCTTGAGATAAATATAGATTTGTAAACATAATAATAATAAAAAGAATATTATGGATAAATATAACATTTTAAAATAAGAAAAATAGTGATTCATCTAGTCAAATTGAAATTTACTTGTGTGGGATTTGGGTGATACTTTAAGACACATGAAATATTCAGTGATAAATCCTAATTTGTATTTACCACTAGAAATTTCCAAGTGAATATGTTATGGAATAGCTACAAGTTGTTGAGATTCTCAAAGAAGATCATAACAACAAAAACTTTGTCCTTCCACAAAAAAAGACTTGCACAGACTGATCAACCTAATTCACATTAGAGTTAATTTTAATGTGTAATGACCTTATTTAAATAAGCGGGTGAGTGCAAGATCATGGGGGTCCAAAAAGTGGTAATATGACAAAAAAATGGATGGCAACTTTTTTCTTATCCAAATTTGATGAAATGAAAAGCGTTTATTGAGAAAATTGTCAAATTTTCACTTATATAAGATATTCCTTATTTGGAATTAAAGAGGTAATTATTATTAATTTTCTACATGTATTCTTACTAAAGTCCTAATTGATAGGCTGCTTAAAAACACCTATAATTCTTAAACAATTTCACATTTTTTTATTCCAAAAGATGTGGCACATTCTATGCTTCCCATACTATAGATTAAAAAAGGAAAAAATGAATTTCATAAATTTTTGACCAAGTTATGGAGGTCAAACAAACAAGTTTTTTTTTTTTTTATAAAGTTCTAATATAAAAATCATATATCATGATCCCAATAGTGGTTTACAATTTTGGCCAAACTAGACACTAAAATAATTTTTTTTAACTAAATCTTCACTTTTGGGCACCTATAGCTGCTAAATCGTGAGGAATTCAAGATGATGCAAACTAGAGTTTCATGGAATTTTGTCTATAGATTCTAAATATATTTTAAAATTTTTCCATGAAGGATAAAATTATAATTCTTTCAAATTTATATTTGTAACTCGCTATCTAGTGCTTCCACTTGGTTATATAGTTTTTATTAAATATTTTTCTTTATCAAGTTTCAAGTCAAACCAATTATAATTCAAACATAGTGCAATCAGATAATGCATAACTTTTTGTATGTATCAAAATTAAATTTTGTGTTTTTTGTTGGATCAGAACTCAATATCCGTGCACTCCATATTTTTTATTTTTGATAATTTGATATTTTTCCACATGTGCAAAAAAGAGCTTGATTTTTTGTGAAAAACCTACATTGACAAGAAATAAAAAATAAATATAATAATAAATTAAATTTATTTAAAATTATACTTTTTGGAAAGCTTATAATAATGACTACATACTTACAAAAAATAAATTTTAAATGAATTCATTTGATCCCCCAAAATGTAAATCAAAAGTGGTTTTTTATCGGAATTTTGATAGGTGTAAAGGAGACTCGTTATAGGTATGGTTTAAAACTAGTGGGGTTCTATCCAAGGGGGTTTGATCTAAGGTAGTTTGATCAAACCCTCTTCAATTAGAATGCTTTAAATGGAACTTTTAAGGCTTAAATCATTATATTTTCTAAAAATATGTGATTTCAAGAAAAATCGATCCTCCCACAAATTGTAAACTAGCTTTGTCTGATCACGCTTATTAATATAACTAATTATTTACTTGCAAAAAAATTACAAAAAAAATGTGGCACATCTAGGCATGTTTCCTCTACTTATATTGAAAGTTTCAAAAAAATATATTATTTTTTGCTTGTACTTAGGTTGGTCAAACATACACCTACTTTTTATTTTTTCCTAAAAATTAGTACTATTGCATTGAAATTTCAAAATTTCACCAAATAGATTTACTTTTTTCCAAAAAGGAATAGTTATCTTGAAAACTACATTCAATTTTCTACAAATTATGTTCCTACATATTTTTAAAATTATGGTAATTACTTATTCAAATTTTTATGTTGAAAGTTACCTAATCTCTATTTTTATAAATTTCACTACCACTTAAGGGCCTAGTTTGGACCCCCATGATCCTACACTCCACCCAAGCAAGGAAGAGGCAATCCACCTATCATGTGGATTGAAATTTCCCCCCATGATGTGGCAAATGAGTAGACAAGTGTCCTATAGGTGTCAACCTTAGGATCACTAGGAATGTGCAAACCAACAACTTATTTGACCAAGTCATCAACCTTGATTCCAATGTTGAGTGACCTTTGAGGTGAGATGGAAAGTCTTCCAACCTCAAAAAGGTTAGCACATTAGGTTTACCAAATAACTTGGTAACCTCTAGAGGTCTAAAAGGTTGCACATTCAGTTAGATAAGATGTTGTCTAACCTCATCAACTTAAGTACACTTAAGTATAGGGAATAGATAAATTGTTCACTCTAGCACCCCCTTAAGTGATACTTGGGATATCACAAAAGTGAAAATATATAGAAATGGGTCTTGGCTACGAGGCCATGTTAGGTATTGATGTAGGAAGTTTCAAAAGTGAGTAAAGGAGAAAACATAGTGGGAAAAAATCCTCTCAAAAGAGAAATTGAACATCATATACCCGATAAATAAACCTCTTTGATTCTCAACTACTTGCATTTCATGAAGAATGAATGATGTTGATGTATAGAGGAAATAATTATAATATTATGTTGACTAGTAATCTAATGAAAAGCTCTATGCATATTGAAACATGTAGAAGAGAAATTTCTAGAATAAAAGTGGTCAAGAATATGAAATGAAACTTGATGTAATCCTCATATGAACTTCCTTAAAATCAATAAACCTTAATATGTATTCAAAATTTAGCATAAATATTTTATATTTATTGTGCAACCAAATAGGTGTTCATTAAGGAATATGACACCACAACTTTTGACCAATAGCTAACTTTAAGAAATCCAATTGAACTTGCGAAAAATAAATCATAGTAAGAATTTGATATCAATTCAAAGCATCTATGATCAAATGTGGTGTGATGTGGTATGATCTTTAATTAATAACACTCATGTATGAATGATTTCTAGAACAACGATACAACTTAGTAGTGGGAATTGTTCTTTTCAATGAAAGTATGATAATTGGAACCTTATTAGGAAACCTACAAAACAAATAAATGTGAAAGGAAATATTTTTGAATGATACGCAACTACTTTTACAATGTAAATGCTTTTGCAACAAATTCTTTATTCTCGTAACACTTTATTAAAATTGTAATGAAATCATTGCAACATATATGTGGTGTATCAAAGATGGATTACAATATGTTCATCTTCAACACTCTAACGTAATAATATTATTGAACTCTTCCTTAATCACCAAACCAGACCACTCATTTATTAAAACTCAATAATATAAACTCAATTGAATGAATAGTTTCAAATACTACAACTATCCAACCAATAAAATAATATTTCTTTCAATCAAACACTGCTAAATCAAAATAGAAAATGATCAAAATGTTTTGTTCTTCAATTAACCTCACCACTTTTAAATGTTTATGCAACAAAACAAAGAATTACAAAAGATTTTTAAAATAGAAAGTTAATAAACATTTAAATAGTAAAAATATTAAAAGATATAAAAGCAAAACTAATACCTCCATTAAAATATATAAATAAAGCTATACCTACAGAACTATTTTTATGGGGTTGGTGTTGTTAGGTGGAACATTATACCTACTCCAATATAAAAAAAAAAAAGTAAACTGAGTTACCTATTGACTTGTGAAAATCAAACCGCGTGTTTGACAGCTAATATACAATCACGCAATCCCCACACGGTACAATAAATGGTCAGAAGTCGTGGTACGGAAATTTCCGTGTGGATTACACTAAATGTCGTCTATATACTCTTCTCCATTCAGACAATAACAAACCTCATATCTCCTCTGCATTTCATTCACACTGTTTGGGATGACCAAGCACTCCACCTTCATTGTTTTATTAATGTTGGTGTTCATAATTCAAGCAAACTGTCGTCTCCTTGGTAATTTTGTCTTTGTTTGAGTTTCTAATTTGTTAAGCATTTAAACGTTGTCATTTTCTGTTGGCTGCATAATGACGATTGTGGTGGATGTGCAGACTGTAATAGTATGGATACTCATGTGGGGAATATGACCTTAACAGAGAAGCCCAACTTTAAGGTTTCAAATAATTAAATTAGGATGGCAGTAGATTTTCATATTCCACTTTTTTCGTTTGATTTTGTAGAACAGTAAAGTGCTCTTCTCACAGGAAGGGGAAAAAATTAGTTTTTTCTTACCAGCTTGCATATTTTAGTTCCGAGATTTAAAGAATGGCAATGCTATTTTTGCAATATTTTAAAGTTTATTAAGTATTATTCACAAAAATAAAAATTATAAGACATTTGAATTAGGTTGTATTGGTGATGGAATAGATGCAAAAGAGCAGCAGGGAAGAGGAAGTAGTTTTCTATCGCAGAAGAATGGAAGGCGAGCATCACGTTGTTGGGCACGGAACACCATGAATAGTCGCTGGAGAGTAGTAGTGAATTCAAATTTCTTTATAGTAAAATTTGCATCTAAATGTTATTGTCATGGAAGGATTACTTCAGAGTAATTAGCACTTTTTATAATGTATCAAGTATCAATAATTTATTTTTTTTAATATCAAGAGTTATATCATTCTTTTGGATATATTTTTAATCTTTTGTATGTCAACAAAAGAAAGAAGAGAATAAGAGTTTAAAAAGGTCAACAATAATATATCATATATTAAAATCATCAAATTTAAAATTATAAATGGAAAGTTATTTTAATATAAGATCAAAGGAATATTTGCTATTTATTGACTGAACACTATTAGTATATTACAAAATCTTATATGTGATGTTTCAATAGTTAGAGTTAACATATTAGTTACTTTAATATTTTCTTGCATACTTTCTACCATTCAAAGCTTAATTTCTTCTCAAATGTATTGGATACTTAATATTTATGACCCATCTTTCACAACATAAAAGAAGAAGCTTTGGAACAATTTAGGGTTCTATTCTTCATCCACTTCAAGAGGAACATTTAGTTCTTTGTAGGGATTTTAATGCAATATTATATATAAATAATAAATTAGGGGGAATAATCCCTCCCCAAAAGGTTATTTATTTAATTATCTATATGATTGTATCCAACAAAATGGTAAGTTTTACTCAATCAAATAGACATAAAAAATTTCATCAAATAGAAAAATATTAGACTCTTATAAAAAATATGGTTACCAAACCCTAAAGAAATTTTCTCAAGTATTCTTCCTGATTCAAGATTCGATATTATCTAATGTCCAGGCTAATGTTTTTTTTTTTAAAATATAGAGCTCCTATTAAATCCTCATTCAAATTTGAATCCATGTGATTTAGGGACTCAAACTTCCCCCATGTTCTTAAATGTTGGTGGTTTAATTCCCTTTTTATTCAAGGATCAAGAATGTTTTGGATATGCCACATGTTACATTTAATGAAATAAGACACAATGCAATGGAATGAATCTCATTTCAAAACCATCTTTGCTAAGAAGATCCATCTAGAAGAAATTTTATTACCCTTAAATAATAATATAATTCAATTTGGTTCGACAATGAATCTTGTAAGAAATAATTTGATAACTAAAATAGAAACTAGTGCAAGAAATAAAATTCATATTCAAAACCACTACAAACCTTTGGATAGAGCTCAACAAGAGATTATACACAAATCAATAACACCAAAAACTAAATTCAAATGTTACCATAGCCTACATTGTTGAATGATTTTCTCCTTAAATAGTGATATGTGGATCCTCCTTTACTTGAATCTACCAATTTGACAATATATACCTAGAGAGTAAATTTGATGATTGATATTGAATGAAGATTAGATTGCTTGAATGTATAGACTTTTGGAAAGGGGAGTGGTTGGTCGAGATCTGATTGTGAGATCAATGGTGGAGAATGGTTGAGAGCAATTCCCTAGGATTGAGGAAAGGATGGATGGTGGAGATGTAGGTTGTTAGATTTTGAATGATAAAGATGAACTTACGAATTTGAGTAAGTAGTTGTAAGTATGAGGGAAATAAGGGATATGTGCACTTAAGAAGGCTATATTTTTTAGTTGTGTTGAGGGAATAAGGAGACCATAAGGACAAGTGTTCTTAGGTTCCCTTTATTCTTGAAATGTGTTGAAAGAATAATGGGACCTTAAGGAAAAGTTTTTTGATAGACGTTTGAATTTCCTTGGATGGGATTTCAATGGCTCTAGGATTTACATTGTGAAAGATAGTTGTAAACTCTTCTAGAAGATAAGTTGGATTTTTAAATTCTAAGCTTTGGAAAAGGGTATAGCATCCTAAATGTTTCCCTAAGGTTAATTCTTTCACGTGGCTTGTATTTTTATATAATTTTCTTCATCAAGATAATCTTGAGAAAATATAGAGCATTGGTTGGAATAGAGTTGTTCTTTTCTTTCAAGATGAATAATTTTGTAGATATTTTCTTTTAGCTTATCCCTATAGAAAATTTATTCATCATTTATGGTATGATTTAGTCAAAATTTCATGCCATAACTTTGAGTTTACCAAGAATATTTTATGAATTAGATATAATCTTTGAAACTAAAAAACAACACGATACTAGTCCTAGTTTGATTTGCTAGATTATTTGGTGGGAGGATAATTAGAATATTTTTAATGATACAATGAGGCATAAAGTCAATATTAGGGTAGAACAATGACCAATCTAAAAATATCAATTTTGGGTTCAAGATTATCAAATGAACTCTTGGTGGGAAATTAGAGTTGCAATGATGGGGTTAGTATTCTTGTTGCTTCTCCTTTTTTCCTCTCCTAATAAAATTCAAGATTATCAACTTAATCAGTGGAAACACAGTCTTCTATTCTTAGTTAAAATTGAGGTTGATGGTCCTTCAAAAGATAATTTTTTTTTTGGAAAGGGTGGTGTTTGTTGTGATCATAATCACATAATTAACTTATGGTTGTAGGTAGTCTTATTATTGATTTTTAGAAAAATGACATTAAGGTTGATATTTGAAATGACCAAGATTGCCCTAGCTAGGATATGAGTGTACACTTCAACAATAAATTGTGAATGTTGATTACAATGTCTCCCATGGTTCAGGATTCCTATTGTTGGATTTCTTGCTAATGTGTAGATTCTTATGGTTTTCTTGTTTATTCCACCATGGTTAACTTTAATATTATTATTTTAAAATGGTTTTCCTAATGATCCAAAAAATTAAAACAGAGAAAAAAAGGTTATAATATTTAAAACATTTACGATCTTCATAAAAAGAAATATTTATTATGTCTATAAAATTTTAAGTTTTCATTTTTCTTGCTAATTATCTATTTCTAATCCATCTAACTTTTCTTAATTTTCTAAAAGTGATACACCATAAATCTTTTTTTTAAATAAATATATCTAACTTATAACCAATTATTTTTTAATATATATTTTTTGCCCTTTTGATTGAAAAGGAAGATACTATAGAAGAGTCCTATTTAAGACTAATGACTTGGCTATATGAAAGTGAAATAAACTAGTGGCTTGTAGTCATGACAACTTATCTTGAAGGCACTAAATGTCTATCACATCACACTCTAATCAACATGATTCATTACGTGGAAGCGCACTCACATTGCAAAGATTTGCGACGACTTAAATTCTTAGCTTCGTAGGTCAATGCGTTGCTGTTTAGGGATTGATGAGGTAAAAGGAAGATCCAAATGTCAACGAATTGGTTATTGACTCACCAACTCTAGCCATTATTAAGAAAGAATTGAAGAAAATACGTGCTTAGCAAAGTCAGAATTCCAGGTTTTTGACCGTCATTTTAAATTTTATTCCTTGAACTGTTGACCTGTGAACATTATTATTATATAAATTTTAATTCCCGGTTGCGCCGCTGGATGAAATCATACAAAGATTATTAGTGCAAGACTTCGAAATTTCAAGGTGGCGTGATGTATTTTAATAGCATATGAGTAGGCAGGCTATCCTTTCAAAGAAAATTTATATGCATGTTAGGATAAATCAATAAATTAGAATTGGCAAACAAATAATTTTAAGGGTCTCCTCCTTTTTGGACACAGTAGTTGGTCGTCCCTGTGGGTCCTTGGTTGGTCCTTTTTTTACCTTATCTTTTCTTTTATTTAGTTTTTCAGTATCTAGTTGTCTCACAGATCATGAGACCCCTTGCTAAGTCTTTATGGTTGTTTTGTAATTTGTTCCAGTCTTTCTCGATTTATATATATATAAATAAATATATTTTTGTTTGATTTTGTAAATCAGTATTTGCAAATTGTCGAATTTACTTGTATTATTGTAAAATACATCACATAAACTAGGGATATGACACTCTTCCATGGTTATGATATTTAGCTATGGACATTCTCTTTTTACATTTAACGTTTTCTTGTCTTAATTTCTATAGCATACATAAAAATGGTGTTATAGATCATAAATTTGTTTCCTAGACAAACATCATTTCTTTCTTTTGTCAAATTCCCATGATCTAGAGCTAACCATTATGTAGAAAGATATAAAAGAATAATCAATTGTGTAATATGTCTTAGAATGTTGATGGTGTATGATATTACTTTTATGCTCCTTGATATGTGTAGGAAGTGCCCCTTTAATTTGTTCAAATCTTATTTTTCTATATGTTCAAAGGAAGTAGAATTATTTTTATAATACAAGTCCAAGACCTAGCAACTCAAAAAAGTAGTGATTTGAGTTACCATACAAATAGCTAGTGACAAATGGGTAACATAAGACCAATTTAAATTTTGAATTTGAAATTTTGTGATTGTTATTTTTTGAAATTGTACAAGTAGTCTATGTTGAACAAATTTTAGATGTAGACCTAGGTGAAAACACATAAGATTTTCTTGATTTTACAAAACTTTCCTAGTCTAGCCTTAAAAGCATATACGGGGCTAAAAATTAGGCCCTGGTCACATTTTGGACAAAAATCTAATAAAAGGGATCTAGATATTGGCCCCTATCCCCTTTTTAGTGATACAACCAAGCTAGGGGTTGGCATTGGGATACACCACTAGATGGAAAACTCAGTAATGGAGCAATGTTGAAAGGCTTAAAAAGGTCATGAGGTGGCTAACCATGGGTGGTTGGTCGATGATGGCCATTTAAAAAATATTGATACTATTAAAATGATGCCACCTTGCAAAGAACTAACATCACACTATCATAAAATGAACTAGTAGCTAGGATCATAAATTTCACTTCTAGAAAATACATAAAGTTGTCAAAAACATACAATGAGCCAAAAAATTACACACAGGGTCATATCTCTATGTATAGATAACATAGATATTATGAAAACATATGAATGGTATAGATCTATATACATGTGTGGATTCCATAAAGCTGTACAAAATTTTCACAACTAAATTTTCCCAAAAATTGCCCATGTCAAAGTTTGACAATTTGATCTAGTTGATCTTAGGGTTCTAAGCATTTTGGTCATAATGATAATGTTTATTTTGCTCTAGGATGCACAATTTTTTCCACAAGCTTGGATTTCCTAGAAAATAGGTTAAAAATTATAGATTTGGTTCTCTAATACTATGTTAAAGTTGATGGTTGAACCCAATATCTCCCAAAAATAACATCATAAGCATTATTGGGCATGTTTGTGGTTTTTGCTTTGTACAAATGGTGAAGGATAAGGGTCTGAATTTGTATTGTTTGGTTATCTAATTCACCATTTCAGTTTATGAAAATATATTATATATGTGTAACAATAAGGCAACTTATGGCGAAGCACAAGCGTGAGCAAGGGCGGGAGAAAAGGAATTTCAAAATTCAAAGCAATGGAAAAGGAAACAGAGCAAGATCATAAAATCTACAGTTGAATCAGGAGCTGGAGTCATGTCAGAAGCAAGGTAAGGATGACCAGGATGATGTGGACTCCAGAAACAAAATACAGGTGGAACCTGGGGAAAAGGAAAATCTAGAGATTAACCCTGTAGCATCATCCACCAGTAAAAACAAGAAAGCTAAAGGGGGTGTGGGGACCACAGTTGGCACTGGAGGTAATCGCAAACCCTGGACTTCTCTGTTCGAGGTAAAACCTAATGGAAAATCTTCTTTCCCTCAAGTGCAAAATATTTCATCTCCAATAGGAGGTAAGTTTGCTATCTATATTCCAGATCAGCTCATTGACCATATTATAGCTCTAATGGAATGAACTCTGGTAGGAAAGTTTATGGGCCCTAGACCAAATATTGAAGTGGTCAGGGAGTTTGTTAAAAATAAATGGAGAACTAGTGGGAAAGTTTCAATTGCTGCTCTTCCAAAGGGTTTTTTCGCGTTTAATTTTACTTACAGAGAGGACACCATGGTAGTTAGAAGTGGAGGTCCCTAGGTGATAGGGAAATCATCCTTGGCTCTAAAGAAGTGGTCCTCCAACTTAGATCTATTGGACTCCATCTTTGAGAATGTCCTAGTTTGGGTTAGACTTCCAGGCCTGCCCCTGGAGTACTAGAGTGAAGATATCTTTCATGGTATTGCGAGATCCTTTGGGGAGCTCCTCTCTATTGATTTAATGACATCAGCTAGAAAGAGACTGGTCTTTGCTAGGATATGTGTGGGAGTATCCCAGGAAGCAGATCTTCCTTCTTCGATTGAGATTCAATCTAAACTGGGCTCTTGGGTGTAGAATATAGAGTTTGAAACCATCCCATTTGCCTACTTCAAGTGTAGGAAATCTGGTCACTGGGCAAAAAAAAGCCCCCTAAATGCCACCTCAGAGAAAGAAAAACCAGCATGACCTGGAAAAAAGGAGTGGAAAAAAAAGAATGATTCAGGAGGAGAAAGGAAGGAAAACAAAGAGCAGGTATTGGAAAATAAAGAGTCTGATACTCAGAGAATCTCTCTAGAGATTGAAGTGGTTATGGAATCTAAAGGTGAGATCCCTTTTGATCATCATTACATGAATCTTGTTAATACGTCCTCATCTAAGGAAAGGGAGTCCGATGAAGACACCTTAGTTGGAGAAGGAGATCCGAACCTTTCTACCTCCTTATCCCAAATGATAGTCCCTTTTGATAGAAATGAAGTAATCCCGGGTTTGGAGGATATTCCTAATGAGGGCTTGTCCTTGGAACTGAATATTCATTTCCCCTCCCCATCTCCTAATAATCTTCCCCCTCAGGGAGTAGTGTATGTGACGGATCCCAACTCCCCAGATAGGGTTTTGGAGTCCCTTAAAAATCTGAATCACACAGTAGATCTGTCCAATAATATCTTGTCTGGTCAAAAGAATGGTAACATGGACACTTTACCTTGGGAACAAAGGATACCAACTGATAAGGACTGGGAGTCCAGTAGAGAGATGGACAACCAAGAAGAGATTGATAAAGACAAGAATATTTCAAAGAAGAAAAAAGAAAAAAATACTCAATGGAAGACCCCAAGTGGCTTTTCTACTAGATCAAGAGTCAAGGCAGACTGTGGAGCAGTAAAGAATTCAAGAGGTAAAAAAGTCTTCGAAAAAGAAAAGAGAGTTGAACAGTTTTCAGGATATAGCAGATGGTTCTCAGAAAACCATCCTGAAATGTCTTAACTCCCCTACTATCTAATGAAGATTATGTCCTGGAATATCAGGGGACTTAATAGGCCCCACAAGCAGGATGTTCTCCACAATTTCGTTAGAGATCACAAGCCGGATATTCTTCTAATTCAAGAAACTAAAATGCCAAAGGAGAAAATTAAAAAGATGAAACTTTTCCAATATTATAGTAACCAAGGTAATAACTCGAGTGGAGCTTTTGGAGGCATTGCGACTTTCTAGAATAGCCACATAATCAGAGGTGATCCAATCTTGGAAGGTACGAATCATGTAGCCACTAGATTTACACATATAAGAGATAACTTCAGCTGGATTCAAGTGAATATATATGCTCCTAATGGAAAAGGAATGAGAAAATCATTTTGGTTGGAATTAGCTGCCTTTAGGAGGATTTTTTATAGAGAAGCTTGCATTGTTATGGGGGATTTCAACACTCCCCTAATGAATGGAGAAAAAATTGGGGATCCCAGATCAATCTAGAAAGCAAAGAGGATCTTCAGAATTTCATTGATAATCAAGGATTAATCGACATGGATCTACAAGGAGCCTCCTTTACCTAGTCTAATCGCAGAAAGGGGTCGGATCTCATATAGGTCAGATTAGATAGGTCTTTAATTTCCAATCATTGGTACTTTGACTATTACTACTCCCTTAGAGCTCTTACTAGAATAGGTTCTGATCATTTTCCAATCAATTTCACTATGGATCCAATAAAAAAGAAGAGGAACACTCCTTTCAGATTTGAAAAAAGTGTGGAACTCTCACCCTGCTCTTAAAGAGGAAATAAGGAAATGGTGGAATATAAAAATTCAAGGAACTGTTATGTTTAGAGTTGCTAAAAATTTAAGGGAAGTGAAATGCAATTTTAAAAAAATAGAAAAAGGAATCTTTTGGGAACATCTTTAGGATTAAGTCTGATCTCCAGATGGAATTGGGAGAAGTTCAATTTAAAATTCAGAAGGAGGGCTATTTGAATGATACTAAGGAAAAAGAGAATGAGATCCTTACGAAGATGCATGACATAATTGGAAAGGAAGAGGAGTTCTGGAGACAAAGATCTAGAGCTCTTTGGTTATCTGCAGGAGACAGAAACAATAGGTACTTTCATCTTTCAGCTTCAAAACACAGAGTTGTAAACAAAATATCTCAAATTGAAGTGAATGGAACCAGGTATGAGGAGGAGGAGGATATTAGAAAGCAGGCGAGTTCCTTCTTTAAACACCTTCTCTTGGCCAGTGAGGAAATAAACCAAAATGAGCAGGATCAGTTAGTGGAAGCTATACCAAGAATTATCAACCAAGAAAATAACTCTTTTTTGGCAACTATCCTCACTAATGAGGAAGTCAAGTGGGTTGTCTTTTCCTTTGAAGGGAGTAAAGCTTTGGGGCCTGATGGTTTCCCTTTATTTTTCTTTCAATGGCTTTGGGAGATTGTTGAAGAAGATATGGTAAATGCTGTTAAAGAATTTTTTGGCTCCAGAAATCTTCTAAAAGAATTAAATGCTACCTTCTTGGTTCTTATTCCCAAGAAATTTGGAGCTAATAATTTTGAAGCTTTTAGGCCTATAAACCTCTGAAATTCCTTATACAAAATCATCTCCAAGGTCTTAACCTCTAGATTCTTAACTCTTTTGCCTTCCTTGATTTCTCCTCAACAGAACGACTTTGTCCCTGGTAGACAAATTCTTGACTCTACTGTTACGGTTCATGAGAATATTCACTCCTTAGTTGAGTCGAAGACTGAAGGATTTTTATTAAAGCTCGATATTTCAAAAGCTTATGATAGAGTTGACTGGACTTTCTTAATTAAAATTTTAAAGGCTTTTGGTTTTTGTAACAGGGTTATCCAAATGGTGGAACAACTTGTGTCCACGACTTCCATATCGATTATGGTCAACAGATCCCCGACCTCCTTTTTCCAGAGCACCGGAGGTCTAAGGCAGGGTGATCCTATCTCTCCTATTTTATTCACTATTATGGCTGAAAGTCTAGGAAGGAACCTGAAAAAATTGGTTGACTTCAATTTTCTTTCTAGTCTTAAACCTTCCTCAGGTAATCTGGTGTGTTCCCATCAACAATTCGTTGATGACACTATGCTTATGGGTAAGCCACGATGGCTGAAGGAAAAACCATAAAATAGTTTCTTGACAAGTATGGGAGAGTTTCTGGGTAGCTGATCAATAATAAAAAAAGCTCACTGTTCTTCTTCAACACTCTGGATCATAGACAGGCTAAAATTGCTAGAATCTTGGGTTGCAGAGTGGATTCCTTTCCTGCCACCTACCTTGGTCTACCCTTAAGTTTGAAACCTCCAGAGTCATTCTAGATCTCGTTGGTTGAAAGATTCAGTAAGAAGCTCGCAAGCTGGAAAGGAGCCATGCTAAGTCAAGCCAGAAAACTTCAGCTACTCAAAGCCTCTCTCCAAAATTTGCCTATCTATGCCCTAAGTCTATTTAAGATTCCTACTAAATTTGTTGATGCCATTGAAAAAATCCAAAAAAGATTTCTATGGTTGGGTGTTGAGGAAAAAAAGAGACTTCTCTTAATTGGTTGGAATCTGGTTTGTAGACCTAAAAAGGCCAGAGGATTAGGTTTAAGAAGAATCATAACAGTTAACAAAATCCTCATTGCTAAACAAATTTGGAGAATCTCCTCTTCTTTTGGGGAGTGGATTGATATCCTAGCTAGCGAATACTTAGAAAACAATTGCTCTTCCATTTTTAAGAAGGACCTCCACCTTCTTCCCAGAGGGTGAACATGCTGAAATAATATAATCAATGGAAAAAAGATTGTGGATGATGGTATTGGTTGGCAAGTTAGAAATGGTCATCATACTAGATTTTGGGAGGACAAATGGCTTGTAAAGGAGCCCATTATAAAAATCAACTCCTTCAGCGAATGGGCAGAGACTTGCAAGGAACGGTTTGGAAATTATGTAAAAGATTACAGAGCGAATGGTAAGTGGGTGGATTTATGCAGTGTTAGTCAGACTTTGGCTCCTATCCAGTCTTCTCTAATGGCTATTAGACTTAATTCTGAGCAACTAGATGACTGTGTGGTTTGGATAGATGATCCCTTTGACAATTTTTATGTGTCTTCTGCTTTTACTAGGATAACTTCTTCTCTGGACCATCCTCCCTTCTAGTCTAAAGCTTGGTTTAAACTTTTGATACCAAAAATCAATATATTTTTCTGGATCCTTCTCCAAAACAAGGTGCTTACGATTGATAACCTGTGTAAATGTGGATTTCAAATTCCTAATAGATGCTTTCTTTGTAAGACTGAGGCTGAATTAGTGTCTCACTTATTCCTTCATTGTTCTTTTGCTGCTTCTATCTGGGGAAAAATCATCAGGTTATGGCACGGCTGCTACTCCAAAAGGATATGAATATCCGATTGAAACTTTCACAGGGTGGACATTAGGCAATTGACTAATATCTTCTGGGCGTTCATTTACTTGTCAAACCGAGGGGCGTAGACTTTAAATGCAGCAAATATATGCACTAGGAATTTGTTTAGTCAAATCTTAGCAAAATACATCTTGGAAAGAAATTCATCTAAGCTACAGAATAGTAATACAGAATTCTTTAACTCAACTATGCTTGATTAAAAGCGGCCATATGCTACATTGAAGCACAAACCATGAGCGGCCTTATCTGCGAGGGAATAGTCCAGGATGGACTCTCTATCTTTAGGGGGCGGTGTAAAGGCCCAGTTTGCATAAAAACTTCAAAAGATGAGGTTAGCGGATATGTGAGAAAAGAACATCTAACTAATTAACTTCGATACTTACTAAGTGGGCCCCCTTAGCAAGCATCTACGATTACGGAATCTTGAACTCGAGAACTTCATGCGATCTTTATTCATGAAAGCGAGAATGAAATACATTTTGTTGGGTGTGAAAACTAACAACAAGCTTCATACAGTCAAACAAAATTCGTCTTTCATTATCATCTTGATTCTTACATGATCTCTGCTACTCTGTTTCTATCTTACCTAAAAATCATCTATTACTCATTCTATTTCTCTTCTATCACTACCTCGCGTAGGAGGAGTCTCTTATTTTAAATTAAAAGAACAACTAACTAACTAGCTTCATCAAAGAAAGACATGGAAGTAAAGTATATCCCTGAATCAAGGAACAAACTTCATAAATGAATTTATGTGTTCAACCCGATTCAGAGAGAATCTAGCGCTCCACTCTCTCCAGATTGACTTTCCATTAAAAATCTTTCCAAATCGGTTTAGGTCAAAGAGTCTTTGGAGCTTCCTCAAAGTCGTGCAGGAAATGGGCTTTACTGCAAGGCCGAGATCAGCTGCGCTTGACTCGATCCTTCTTCAACAACCTGCGAAACAAAAGGTAAGGCGATGCAAGAAGAAGAGGCATATGGTACATACACGATATCTATTCATTAATCACACATTTCAAATCTACTTCACCATTTAAAAACTGTATACGATATACCAGCCATTTTCGGGAGTCAACAGGGCAATAAATGCAATCAAGTCAACACAATAGGCTGCAGGAATATAAAAGTGTCTTGCTACAAGATATCCCCATAAAAGGTTTCATCAAAGTTTAAACAGCCATGAAATAACAAAAATGAAATCATTTAAAAGTTTATCATATCATCAAATTATGAGCATATTTTAGGCTCATCACTGCCCCCTACTTAGCCCAATGCTGGTCCTCCAGCATTAACTTTCCTGGTGGTTTCTCTGAAGTCGTGCATGACATATTCTGGAATGGAAACCAAAATAAAATCTCTGAAATCCCGCACCTTTCATATCCGGTCTTCTAATTCACTGTTAAGATTTGCAGCCTCCTCAAAATCATTTAAACTCGAAAATAATTTAACCATCCATAGAGGCTAAATGCTTGGGTTGTCTGTGGGTTTTGCAACAACAATTCATGAGCTACAGGCTCATGTCGTACCAACTGACCACCCATGTCTTCAGTTTTTCTAGCTAAACTCAATTTCTTGCTGAAGATTCAAATTCTTTATTTCCTTTTCTGCTCTGGTTTTTCTCCGTCAGGCCGCCACATTTCTTTCTTTTTTCCAAAAATGAACTTTCTTAAACAAGCAGTCTTAATCGTAGTTTGCAAGAAAAAGATGCATTAAAGAAGGTCATGCAATCACGTTTGGAAAGTACCAGAAATATATTAAAGAAAGATTATTTTGCAGTTATGGCAGCGGCGAAAAGACAGGCTTCAAACGATGAATTACCCCGCCCCCTACTTAAAAGATGACATGTGTCCTCACATGTACTAAAAAATAGGTAGAGATTCAGGTGATAATGACCGGTACATGCATAGCAGTAATTGAATGGAATGAAATAAATCAAATATGCGATATGAAAAGATATGGCGTACCTTTAGTAATTGCACGTACGTGTGAAGAAAGATGACGGCGCTGCATGAATTGACAAGTTGGAAAGATATCTGAATTAAGGTTGATGCAGACGGATGAAGTGGACGGGTGACGTGGGCGGATGAAATGTACGAATGAAATGGATGGATGGGATGGATGGATGGAAGATAAAGAAATGAGGTGGGGGCGATAAATTTAAATGGAGAAAAGGGGTTTTCTTAAAAAGAAAACCTTTATTATGGGCATGCTTTTTGAAAATTAGAGGAACGCTGTAGGAGAAAGGCCAGAGCCTTCGGCTGCAGGAAGAGTAGCGGGAGGAACCTGAATGAACTGCTTCATGAAGTCTTCCTTGGAAACTGGCTTATGGTACAGTCGGAGTCGGTGGCCATTGACGAGCAATTTGAAACGGACTGGATCAATTGTGACCAGCTGCACAGCTCCGTTGTCAAACACATTTTCAACCTCATAGGGGCCAAGCCAGCGTGTTGTGAGTTTACCCTGGTTTTCTTGGTACCTGGAATCATATAACAAAGCCCAATCTCCAGCAGAAAATTTTCTGTTTTGATGTGTTGATCATGCCATCTCTTTCTCTGCTGTTGGATTACTTCTGTATGCTGCAGGGCGGCTTTTCTCATTTCGTCCAAAGCATTTAGCTACAGGAGACGGTCCTTCTGTGCTTCGGATAAGTCCATGTTGAGTTCAAGAGCTGTCCTCAAAGTTTTATGTTCAAATTCAATGGGTAACATAGCTGTTTTCCCATAGAGCAACTCAAAAGGTGTAAACCCAGTTGTTGTTTTCCATGTAGTTCTGTAAGCCCAAACTGCTTCAGGAAGTCTATTACTCCAGTCTTTCTTATGAATCTGCACTGTCTTTGTGAGGATTGCTTCAATTTCTCTGTTTGTTACCTCCGCCTGACCATTGGCTTGAGGATGATAGGGGCTGGACTTCCTGTGTTTGATCTTATAGTCATTCATAAGTGCAGTGATCAGATTTGACGTAAACTGAGCTCCTTGATCAGTTACAAGCTCTCTGGGAACTCCAAATCTGGTGAAAATTTGTTCATACAAAAATTCAGCAACTTTGTTATCTCGGGCATTAGTCATAGCTTTTACCTCGACCCATTTTGTGACATAATCCGTGCAAACTAGAATATATGACTTTCCATTTGATGGTGGATCAATTGGTCCCACAAAATCCATCCCCCATTTATCAAAAGGGGTGACTATTACCTGCGGATATAGTGGCATTTCATCTAACTTAGTTGGTCTTCCCATACGCTGGCATCTGTCACACTTCCTTGTATAGGCCACAACATCCTTATGTAATGTTGGCCAGTAATACCCTGTTGTAAGAATTTTCATTGCTGTTCTTTTTGCTGCAAAATGCCCTCCACATGGTTCATCATGGCAGGCATGCAAGATATCATAAGTCTCATCTTCTCTTACACATCTTCACATTACTTGATCAGGGCCAGTATAAAATAGACAATTGGAAATCCAGGAAAGTTGAAACTTTTCTCTGTCAACAACTTATTTTCTTTTGGGGAAAAATGAGCTGGTATTCTGTTTGCTGCCAGATAATTAGCAATATCTGCATACCAGGGTGTATGTGCAACAATGGAAAACAAGTGTTCATCTGGAAATCTATCATCAATGACCTCTTGTTCCTCAGATGCAGCTGATTGAAGTCTTGATAAAAAGTCAGCTACAACATTAGCTCTTCCTGGTTTGTCAATGATTGTCATATCAAATTCTTGTAACAACAGGAGCCATCGTGCCAATCTACCAGAAATGACAGGTTTGTTCATCAGGTACTTGATTGCTGCATGGTCGGTGTGGACAAATATCTGATAACCTGTGACATAATGCTTGAATTTATTCAAAGCATATACTACTGCAAGCAATTCTTTTACGTAGCGGTATAGTTGAGCTTAGGACCTTGAAGGTTTTCGATAAAGTAGATGGCATGCTTTCGATTGACTTTTCTTTGACTTAAAACTGCTCCCTATACCAAAATCGAGGCGCGCTCGGCGCATGTATATGAAAAGGTAGGTTCCATTTTGGACCTTGAAGAACAGGGGCTTTAGTAAGCAAGTCCTTTAACTGCAGGAAGGATTTTTCACAAGCCTCGGTCCACTCAAATTGGGAATCTTTTTTTAACAAAGCATAAAGTGGACTGGCAATTTTACTAAAGT